>JAQFYM010000791.1:0-49009 GCA_034694785.1 Agrenia bidenticulata | reverse complement strand
AAAGGACATATTTCAACGGGGGACCATATTTTATACGACAGGGGGTGGGGGGGTGTTGGAGTCGACGACTTCTATTTATAAATAGGAAAATAGTAAAGTATTGTTTGACATGTTTAATTGTGTTTAAAAATAGATTAATATTCGTTATATAAGAATATTAATAAAGAATAAGGAGATCACTTTTTCTTTTATTTTTTTCGAATATCTCTTGAAACACAGCAGCTATCATAAAAATAATCGTATGTCTGACCCTTACAATCCAAAATAAGTAAAACGCTAGAAAGCGCGTCTTTGTAACAAATGGGGATAAAAAACGGTTTGCAATATACACATACTAGATTAAGTATGCTTATAAGTATGCAAAGGGGAAAAACCTGTAGCTTACTTACTTAAACCGTAAAAAATATATAGATATAATACTGCTTAAAAAAAACGGGCATGAAAAATGTATAATACGGGGTCAAAAAAATCGATTTTAACTTTTATCTGCAAAAAAAATGTACATAATCTAGAGGTTATTTACAATGTTAAACCCGAAGAAAAAAAAAACTTCTTTAAGTAACGTGCGTGTCTTATAACGCCTACAAATGTTTAATAAAAATTTGTAATATAAGAATCATTCACGGTTATATGTATAGTTCTGCAGAAAAACCTATTTGTTTTTGCCTCGGTTTTGTTTTTTTGTAAATTCGGCTTGGGTTTAATGGTATAAAAAAAAAATTAGGTTCGCGTTTTTGTACTGTGTAACCGGAATATTTTACAAAATTTTTTATTAGAAATTTTACTATACAAAAAAATGTAAAACGCTCTAATAAAAATCTTTGTAAATATATATTTGTAGAAAAATACTTGATCCTGTAATTTATAAAATAAGCGACTTATTTTTGCAAATAAAAATGTTAAAAAGACACAAATATTCCAAACACACTATTATTAACATAACCAACACCATACGAAATCCATGTTTTAAAAGGTCGCAAACACTTGTATTGCGTTCACTTTTAGATTTAATGTGCCTTGATATGAGAATAAGGCTTTTTACGTAAAAAGAAATTTTTATATTTAAGAATAAAAAAAAATTAACCCGAAAATAACAACCGTAAAACAATATTACAAGATTTAAAATCGTAAAATTTTTGTAGTTCTGTGCCCGCTTTTATTAAAAAAAACTTACTACCCATTGGCACAATTATTACTGGGTACGAAAGTTCTACACAAAAAAAAGACACGACATCTAACCGTCTATTTTATTTATATTATGTAAAAAAACGCTTATCGTAATTTGTTGTGCAAATATTCTAGTTATTGCAATATTCACGAGAAAATATTTTTTATCAATGAATTTCTAGGCTTTGCTTTTAGATTTCATTTTGTTTTTGTTAAAACAAATCTAGGTATACGCCTATGTCGTATGCATTTTTTTTATTTTATGCTACTTTCAGCGATCATGAAATGTTCGAGCAAAAAAAATGAAAAAATACAAGTTCTTTTTTTTTTGTTTTAAAACATTTTTTAAAGTTTAAGAGTTTCTTTAAAAAAATATTCTTAACTTTAATCTGTAGCCCATGTGAAAATTATTACACAAAACATGTTTTAATGGCATCAAAATATGCTTTGCTTTTATGCAGCGTCACATCACGTACATACGGAAAGTTAAAATCAAAGATGGTTCATTTTTGCGCTGATAAATTTTTATTTGATACATTCTTAACAGCACGCTGTATGCATTGCAATTTTTCTATTGTAAAAAAAAAACTTATAGTCTTTTACATGCTAATATGTACAAATATCTCGTATTGGCTTATATTTATACTATTTTGCTGTACCATGAACATGAAATATTAGTTTTTTGTACATAAAAAGATTTTTTTTTAAAAGAAAGATATTAAAAAAAGAACACATTGTTTTTGTATGGGTGTGACGTGTTGTAAATATAGGTCGGGTATATATATATATACTTTGAAAACAGACCAGGACAAGCCTGGCTTCGTAGAACTCTAGTTTAAAGATATATTTCTCTGTTAATATGTAATCTTTTACGTATGTTATAGGCTGAAAATATTGTATTGGTTAGATATTTATCACACCTATTTAATTCAGTATAATTCTGAACGAGTAATTTAATAAAAAGAAATGCTGGTATACAAATAACGAAAAAAAGGCTACAATATGTGTTTAAAAGGGCCTCCAATTATGGCTACCAGGTATTTACTATAAAAAGGCAAGTTTTACTACCCCCGAGGTTTTTGGCGGGTTACCCAGGGGTTTTCGGTGATAAAGCCAATTTTAAGCATTTTATATACAGTTAACTGTTTTGTTTGTTTTTTTAAAGTATGTATTTCATAATATCATGTAACAAAAAGATGTTTAAGTTCGGATATCGTTTTAAAAATCTTATGTTTACAAAAAAAATGGGCAAAAAAGTTAAATTTTGTACAAGAACGGCGAATTCTTGAACAGTCTATTTTTTTAAAACTTTAAGCTGTTTGTTTAAGTATGAAAGGTTTGTTTCATGCATTTTATATGTTTTTTGCGGTGTAATTAAAACTAATTCCAACTAAAAAAGCTACAGTCAATAAAACATAAAACACACAAATTTTTAAAATTGCTTTCTGCTATTTTTTTTATGGTTTTTTTATGGATTACAAATACTAAATTGTTTTTTCTATTAGTTATAATGTTTAAAGATAAGCAAAACTATTGTAGAATATTGTTTACAATTGTTAAGCAGTTTGTATGTATTGGTCATTTTAACATGCCTTATTAAATTTTTTTTGCGACAAGAACACCTGTACATTTTTAATATACAAAAGTTAAAACTTTAAAATTTGTAATACAAAGCAAATTCTGTTTTTCTGTAAAATACTTTAAAGTTTGTAAAGTCCGTTATAAGTTATTACAAAATAAAATTACAATACAGAGTTGTGTTACTTGCTTTTTCCTGCTATAAAAATATTTAATTACAGGTGTATATTGTTAAAAAACCAAAAAGTTATGAATGGATCCTATTATAACTGCCCTACATAGGAATTACATAAGAAATAATAGTATGCTAATATCATTGACATATATTTGAATATCGCCAATTTTGCGACAATTTTGTTCTAGTTAATCATCTCTTGTACATAAATAGCTGCGTATTTATGCTAAAAGAGCATTTTTGGTCATTTTTTTGTTACTGCTTAGATCTTTTTACAAAAATGGTGTAAACGGTGAAAAAAGTACAATATAAAAAATTTTGTATACAAAAAAGTCTAAACAAACTTTTTTGTGTTTACAAACGTATAAAAGAATAAAACGTTACTCTGTAATAGTTTTTTGCATAAAAAAAAATAAAATTCGATATTGTTTTCATTTTTACAATTTTGTTGCACTTTTATATTTGTTTGATGAATTTCGTGTTTAAGATGTTGTCTGTTTTGTCGTAGATGCATAGAAAACTAAATTAAAATTTACAACATACTTTTTGACATTTTATGGGCAAGTAAAAAACATTATTTATTGTTCTAAAAGTAAAAGAACAGAAAAAAAACTGCAAAAAAAGAGTGCAAAAAAGCTTTTATCATATTTTACTCAATAATAAAATTTTAAATGATTTTTATTATATCTTGCATGTCCATTTTAAATTTTTTTAGGCATAAGGATGTTCATAAAAAAACTGTTATTCATAAAAACCCCGCTAATAAAAAAATGTACAATAAAAATACAATTTATAGGTACTAACCTATCATTGAGCTAGATTCATGCCGAAAAAATTATCTATATGTTATATGTACAACTAAATAACAAAGATATATATATGATATAAAAAACTTTGATTTTGACATAAGACACAGCTTCTTTTGTCTGTTAGGCAATTTTCACCATTTACAAACATATATTCTATCGGTATTTTTAGCTTTTTTGCTTTTGATTTTTTTCTACTGCTTTAAACGCAAAAAGTCAGTGAGAAATGAAAAGTTGATTTTGCGTGAGTAAAAAAATGGTATTAGTTTCAAAAACTGCTTTTAAAGACATTAAACTTTTTATTAATCTCCGGGTATATCCCCGTGTACCCGGGTATGTAATTTTTTGTCTTTTTGCGGTCCGGGACTTACATTTCTCGAAGAATTGGAAACCCTAGTATCTATTCCAATGTTTTTATACTGTCATTTACTTGAAAGTGTCACAATTTACAGTCGAACAAAAAAACGCAACAACTATAAAATGCAATTACTATATTAAGGAAATTAATACAGCTAAAAAGCGTGTATACCTCTAACAAACAATTAGGTCAATGCTAAGTATAATTTTCAAACCCAATGTAAGTAAAAAAAAAAAAAATTTTTACAGTTTGGTTAATGAAATTTAGTGTTTTTTTAAAGCAGCTATACTTTGTATCCAGATAAATCTTAAATCGAAATTCTAAAATTTTCTAAAAAAAAATTAGAAAAATTTATATAAGTGTATAACATGAATCTTTTTCTTTTTCTTTCACAAAAAAAAATATAGCCTAAGACAATGGAATACCTAGTTTAAAAAAGTCGCAAGTGTACACTTTCTATACAAAAATTCGTTCAAATCTTTTGCAAATTAAAAATTTACACTAAATCGCAATTTTAAAACTATAGTTAAACATTCTTATTAAAATTAAATTCAAAAAAAAGCAGAAATCAAACCCCAAAAAACAAAAAGTTTTACAAGAAATTAAAACTAATAAAACCAAAAAAAAATCGGTTCAAATCAATATCACAACAGTAAGAAGCAAAGTCATATTTTGGCTAGCATTGCGCAGTACAGCATTCTTGACTGGATATTACATGCAAAGTATTCAACACACGTTTGTGTAAAACCGATGTTGTATTTTATGTTAAAAAACATTTGCTTTAATCATGAATGTATAAACGGGTCGATTAGACGCGATAACTGGAGCAAAAAAAAACCCCGGTACCCGCTTACATGAAAAAAAAACCCAGATTTGCAAAAATTTATAATAAACAATTTTTTTACTTAAAAAAGTGAGAATAAATATTTTTATAAAAAAATCAGCATAAAGGATCATCTATATATTTATATTTTGCAAGTTATAAACTGGCGTAAAGGTAAATTTACATGTTACGAAATATATTTATGCAATTCTGATATATTAAAAAAGGAGCAAAAATACTTTTCTAATGTAAATGATGCATCTTGCAAAAATATAAGTTACATGACGCCAACTACGCCTTATGTAGTTTTTCTGTCAAACAAGTGTATCTTTTGTATTTTAAGGTCTTAAAAAAATTATTTTGTTTTTCTTAACGCTAAAAACGAAATCTTGTATGTGTTTTAAAGTGAAAAATGATTGATAATTGTTTATTTGTGTTTTGCTACTACTAACTTATAAAAAAGACTATTTGTCGCTAAATTTTTACTCGGATTTAGCACGTTTTTTTCATTTTCATAGATGTTTAAAAATTTTTTGTTACTCTGTCCTGGTATACAAAAATGTTAGGCCTTAACTTATATAAATCGCAAACTTATTTAGTTCGTTTTTAAAATTTTCTTTTTCTCTAATTAGAAACGAGTATATTATCTTTTATTACCTATTTTGAACTTCAAGAAAGTCAAGGAGAAAAAAAAAGTACGTTTGGGTTTATAGAATGTTTAGTGTTATAAAAACGTATTATAAAAGTTTTATATAACCCTTTACATAACAGTTTTACTTTATTCTGCATGCATTCATGCAGGATGTCAATATTTAGCATGAAGAAAAACTGCTTGTCTAAAAAACTGGTGTAATTTAATACAGGATAACACTAAAGACGAGTGCCAAAAACAAAAATAGCTGAACTGTTAGAAACGAACAAAAGCTAAGTATGATCAAGCAGCTTGTAAAACTGTGATTACAAAAAACGGGTTGTTTTTTTATATAAATACAAACATCCTTGGTGCTTTACATACAAAAACTTGCTTTTTTTAATTACTTTGTTGAAATTTTTTTTTAATTTTAGAATAAATACAAAAAGTGTCGTCCAGAAAGGTTTTATTGGTGCTTTAAAATACGTAAAAGATAAAAAATATATCTTTGCATGTTTTGCGTGTAAATTGGTTGTAGCCCGAATTATTGTCTTTGAGTATATGTCTAACGTTACTATCCGAAATATGCAAAAATAATATAGTCATAAAATTGTAATTTTTTTTGTAATTTCTGTCGGCATAATGTAATGAAATTCACATATTACTAAAAAATAGATTTGATTTTGGCCTTTTAATATGTAATATGTATAAAAATTACAAATTTGTTATACGATAACAAAAACTGCTATATAATATGATTTTTTCGTAGTAACTTATCAGTATTAAACCGACTTTTAACATAAAAAAAAACGTGAATATATTGCATCATGCTGTACAAAATTTTAAAAGATAGCTTCGAAAACAAGCTAACATGGTACCGTTTGTATTGTGCCTTTATTTTGAAACGTGAAAGATACTCGCAACTTAAAAAACAAAAAGAAAATCGTCGAACTTCTAAAAAATTTAAAACTGTGTAACACTAGTCTTTTCGAAAATACGAAGGATCCTGGTTTAGCCGTTTTGTATATAGCCAGCTGAGACACGTAAAAAAAATCAAATTTTATAATCTATTGTAGAGATTTGCTCTAGACTAAAAAAAACGGAAAAAACAAAACGGAAAAAAACAGACCGGACCGCGGTCTGGTCCGGTCTTACACAGATTTTTGCAACTAGTGACAGCTTTGACATTTTTTCTAATGCATCTTGTTACAGTTCGGTCTTCCCATACGGTTCTTACTGCCGGTTCGAACCGGTCCGGTTTTTAGTCTTATTTTCACAGATTTCTGGTTGGGTTGAACCGGCCTGGTCTGATGCACAACTCATATATATTTTTTTAAATAATTACAAAACAATATTTATTTACATACAATTTTTTTACATATTTTCTATACTGTTACTGCAGTGTGTTTTCGCGCTAACACAAATACTTAAAAAAGTGCCAGTGTTTTTTTTACTTTGTAAATACAATCAGAATTTATATTTATATGTCCTCTGCACAAAAAATGAAATTTTTTGCAGTAAAATCTTGTTATACGTTGCAAGATACACACTTGAAAAGTATTTTGTTTGCTTGCAAAAGCACTTTTGATTCTGCTAAAAAAAATATGCATTTTTCACATTTTACAAAATACACTTTGACTTTAATGTTAATTTTTAAAGGTGCTAGTTTGTTGTTTAAAATTTTGCACTAAGGCACTAATTTTGAAAATATAATTACACAAAATTGCAGATTAATTGTGCATTAAACAAAAACAATATATTGTTTTTTTTGTTTAATGTATTTTCTTTTCTTCGATAAAAAACATATGTAAAACAATATTAATCTATACGTGACTGTAGCTTAGCATCACCTGCTATTTATGCATATTATCTTTTGTAAAATTTTAAATGATTGAATATGTCCGCAATTATTTTAACAACTTTCTTTTAACTACAGTATTTGTATAGACAGATTTTATCGCTTTTATTTGCATACTGTATAAGTCTGTAGCAAGATGTGCTGTTAAACGTTTTCCATGTAGATATGCGGTTACATTTTTTATTAGAAAAATCACTTTTTTCAACAAAAAAACAAAAAAACAACTTTAAAAACGGGTTTAATAAATGAATCTCTAATCTGCAATACGGTTTAATATTAAACCTATACGTATGTAAAACAAAACGGGAAAAAAAAATATGCGTTAGTATCAGATTATGATAACGTTTTCCTTCTTTATAAAAATTGACATGAATGGAAAATGATACACATTTTCGAAAGATATGTATGCAAAAAAAAAACAAAAACATTTTTCAGCAGCTCATTATATAACTTTTTCATGAAAAGAATTACGTAATAAATCGTTCTTATAGGCAAAAAAAAAAATTGTTTTTTACAATAAACATCGGTACATCATTGGAAGGTTTTCTGCTGTAAAATGCTACATTTTTGTTTTTTTATCATTGATATATAAACGTACAGTATTCATTAGGTTGTGGGGTTCGTTGGCAACCTTTTTTTACATTAAAATTAATCAAAATTCTTTGTATTTTTTAAAATTTTCGTGCGCATTTTTCTATATGGATTTGTATATGTCTTGTGTCATGTGTTTATAACAAAACTACATGACCTTTGTATAATACAAATTCTTTTAACCAATCTTTCTAGTTACAACAAAAAAAAACAATTCTAAAAGATTTGCAAACTTAAATGTATACAAGAAGAAACTATAAATTGCACAAAAATTTTTTTAGTGTGCGAATTTGCAATACCTACACTTTTTGTTTTTTTCAGTTTAGTTCTTGCAAATTATTTACATTGTTAAGATGTTTTAATGGGTTAAACTTGTGCTTTTGGTTAAATTATGCAATGATAAAGCTTATGTTTACTTATCATGTTTTTTTGGTTTGCTTTTCCTTCTTTATAGTAACAAAACAATTTAGCATGTACCCAAAGGATCCATAAACCGGTACCTGAGACATGCATAATACATAATTTGTTACTCTTAAGGTTTTACTTAATACAAAAAATTCGTAAGTCTATCAAGTATAAAAAAAAGGTCGGGAATAATTAAAAAAACTTGTAGTAAAAGCTATGTAAAATGTCTATAATAATATATGAATATTTTTTTGGTGTGTTTACATTTACATTATGTGCAGCCAAAAAGTCTTATCTTTTATAAAGAAAAGGCTGAGATGCAACAACTAATAATATTTTTTTTTTATTTTGTAAAAAAGATATTTTTTAATTGTTACACATTTTGCATAAAATATCTCAATGTCGACGGTTCACGTAGAAGAACTATACTAACATACAACCGGCAAAAAAAACAACAAAAAACATATGTTACTAAAAAATTTCATGTCATATGTATTTGCTTTTCGTAACACAATAACATTTAAAAACAAAACCTAGAGTATAAAACCTTTTTATCATGGTAAAATGCACTGGATACACAAAGGTAAACTTATATATAACAAGATTGTGTAGAAAAACGTAAAACTAATCAAAGTCTTACATATGAACCTAGCAATTGCAAACAATATAAAAACACACGAAATAAAAACTATGAGTGTAATAGTACCGAAAAGATTGCAAATCATTCTATAGCTTTTCGATTACTAATTTTTCGAAAAGTTATAAACGTATCGAAAATGCAATTTTTTTTTGTTTTGCTTTTTGTTTTGTCGTCATTTGCCGCAAGACCGCTGTTTCAGTTACATGTTTTTCATTTTACTTTTCAATACCTGCCATTATTCAAAAGGAGATCTATTATAGCTTCTTTGGTCACGTGGAAACTTTAAAAAAAAACACAAAAATAGTTATTGTTGCTTTCTGCTTATGTCAACATTAAGTACGTACACTTCAACACATACTTATTACAAGCGATTTATTTTTTGTTTAAGCGCTTTTCGATGCGTGACGGTACATTTGTTCTTGCTGTTAATTTGCGTCTTTTTATATATATTTTTTTTATTTTTTCTAGATCGAATGAATATTATATTTTTTTTGCAATTTGTTACTATTGATGAAGTACCTGCGGACTAGAAAAAGGGATGTTTTTAATAAAGGATGGCACCCGGTAAGTAAAAATTCAACCCCGTATAAAAAACTTGTACAACCCTGTATATAAGCATTAAGTACGTTGCTGATATATGCCTTTTATACAACCATCTTTTTTTTTTGTTTTATATAAGTAA
This sequence comes from Agrenia bidenticulata, assembly GCA_034694785.1. Taxonomy (NCBI): domain Eukaryota; kingdom Metazoa; phylum Arthropoda; class Collembola; order Entomobryomorpha; family Isotomidae; genus Agrenia; species Agrenia bidenticulata. Next base: position 39,295 of record JAQFYM010000791.1, on the reverse strand, counting down.
CAAAAAGTGTTAACACCACTATTAGCCTTGTTTAAAGCTAGTATTGTAATCAAATAATAAATTTGTACAAGCCAATACCTAGTGGTTTTGACCATTAAACACCATGCATGTTGATTATGCTAGTATTTACGCAAGGTTAAATAGGCAATGTAGTCTGGAGTATTTCCTTTCTGTCTTTTTGTAATCAACACGTATAAGATACGCAGTGTTTTGAAAAGGTTTGCAATGCAGATGACCAGGGATATAGAAAAAGGTTGTTATATTTATACACTGTATGAATTTACAATAAGTTATAAGATACCAAGCGAACCGTTTGGCATGCAAGATTACTACATTATTACTACCTGCAGTATAAAAACAGATATAAAAGAGTATATATTAAAAAATTTACCTAGATATTTTTCTAAAAAAATTTTATACGATCAGGTGCGTTTTTTAAGCATAGAAATATGCATTTTTTTTGGAACTGCATTCTACATTATAACAGCTCTTTTTATTGTACAGCTTATGTTTTTTTGTTCAGTATGTTTTAAAAAACGCTTTTTGTTACAAATATTTACAAGAAATATACTCTTTTTTCAAAAGCTCCAAAATTAGCATTATATCAATAGAAGTTTGCAGTCGCATTTAGTTAGTATACATAAGATATTTGTATTTGCAGTAATCATATTTTTCCCTCGTACTCTAACCCTTTCGCAGTTTGATTGTAAATTTTTACCATAAAACTTGTCCGGTATATATTTTGTATGCCCTTAGAAGTAGATGCAACATCAAAATTATAAATTGCAAATTTGAAAAGCTTACTATACAACTTATATACTATAGTGCACTGTAAAGCCTGTTTCTTTAGTTTTCTCCGTATCTGGAGCCTATTTTTGTATAAAAAGAAAAAGCAAAAAATTATACTTACAAATCACAAAGTCTGTTATTTGTGTTTTATTTTGCTTAATATGTAAATATTGCCTCTTTTGGTTAAAATTTGCACGAGTTTCATTTTTAAAATGTCTATTCTTTACAAACTGTAGATAATATTAAAAGATACATGGCTGAAAAAAGAAAAAAATATGCAGTTCGGAATTTCAAAAATAGACTACCAAATATATCCTGCATATCCTATGCTCTGTGTCGCCATATTTGTTACATTTCCTCAAACTGGACAAGTTTTTCGGTACAGAGGGAGTATATACTATTTTAGTTGTTTATAAGTTAACATATTCTTTATGTAACATAACAATTGTTTTCGTAAAAAAAAATATGTTTTGTAGTAAAAAAAAATATATATGGCACAAAAAACAACTAGACTTATACAGTTTATGAGACTTACCATATGCATTATACGCAATGTATATTTTTTTTTAATTTTACTTGCAAGGTTCGCAGTTGCAACAATCTATTTGTACTGCATCAAAAGGGTTCGTACATGTACGACAAAGTTTCTTGTATTTCAAGCACTTAGACAATTTGAACTTTAAATTTGTAGTTTTCATTGAAAAATATCTCTTTTTTGTCGTCTTTTTGTGCCCTAGACAGCAACCGATAACTTTAATAAGGTCTAAAATCTAATTACACTTTTTTGCATCTTGTGGCATTTTTGAACTTTTAGACTTGTCGCGCGCATACCGTTTTTTACACCTACTAGTCGTATAAACGGCTTGACCTGCATGTACTACTCTTGTCGTTTTTTACGTATCAAAAAAAAAATAAATAATTGTAATTGTAATTGCATGCTATTTTGTTTCTACAATATAAACTCGTTTTTTGCACAAAAAAATAACTTCATTGTATTGTTTTTGTAAAACTGTATGCGGTTTTTTTGTTGACCGAGGTCAAAAACGGCAAATTTTTGTACTCAAAATAAATATTTTACGTTTTATATAGTTTAAAATTAGGCAATCTTTCGTTACGTTCATCAAACTCTATACAAATTGCTTTTTTTGTCTCAGTTATTTTTTTTTTTTTCGCCAGATAAAACTCATTATTTTTTACTCATACTTGAATACCAAAAACAAGAATTGTCAATTAGTCTTTTAAACATTTTTTTGCTAAGCAACCATACATATATATAAAGACTATATTATATACAACACAAAAAAAGCAACTGTTACGTTGGTCCAGATCAGGGCTTCTCGAAAATATATATGACCGTGCCAACCCCCCCCCCTCCCCCCGTCTCAAAAGCAACAGGTTCCAACCAAAAAACAAGCATAAAAATAAAGCTAGAGAATGTAAAAGTCACAAGTATTAACATTATTTAATAAGAATTATGTTTACTATATTTTAAAAACTTCATACATGTCAATTCTTGTCTTAGAATTCAACAAGAGAAATTCCCTATCAATGTTTTTCGCTATTGTACGGTGCATATTAAATATCAATTTTGTATTCTTTAAACATGGATTCACATACATAAGTTGACCCGTCCTTCACTAAAACACGGGCTGCTTGAATTGATAAAAATGAATACTTGATATATGCCTGACACCAAAAATTCTTTATTCCACTTTTTTCATGATAGAATCTCCGAGCTCATCGTCAATCTGCAATGAATTGTACTCGCTCTTTTCAATAAATTTTAGATCCGTATAATTTATAATATCAGTGCGGAAAGGGTATAAAAGCCATGTATTTCTTCAATAATAGTCAATTTTAATTGTAAAATGTTAATAAGCTAAAGTTAGACATAGATTCAGTGCACTCAAAAGATCCTGTTTAATTAAATGCGCGTTAATGGTCATATTCAAACTAGGAAAAAGTGAAAAATCATTTGAATCGATGCTGTTTGTAAATAGATGATTTTATTTGGCAGACAATTAATAATTCCATAGTAAAATAGCAAATTTATATATTCCTTTGTATTTTTTAATTAATTGTGTTAAGATATGCATAAAAGTCAAACATAAAAGAAAATCTAAGATTTAATAATTTTTCATTGAGTAAATCCACATATTCATCTTTGCTTATCTTTAGATAATAATGCTTTTTAGTCATCTTTTTTTTTCATATGCTCTTTTACTAGAGTTTCCACGTGATAGCCATCAAACAGCTGAACGAAAAAGTAGTTTTGAACTGCTAGAAATAAGGACAGTAGATATTGACAAAAATACTCTTTCCTCCAAGGGCTTCTCTAAATTAAATTAATGATTCCGAATATTTGAGCACCAGAGGATCGTAACGGTGGTAATACCTTTTTGGAGTTTTAAACCAGTCTATGAATAATGCAATGAACAAAAGAGATTTAATTATTTTTATTTTGTGCGTTTGCATATAAGCTTGTATCCCTTTCAGACATTGATCCTGATCCATCTTAACAAATACCAACACATTTTTTCTACGAAATCTTGTTAATAAAAAAATAATCGTGTACGTAATCAAATATATCTTTCTTGGTTGAAGTTGTTTTTATATTGCCACAGAACAAAAAATCGTCAAATATTTGAGCACCAATAAAAGCTTTGATAAATACTTACACCTGGTTTCCACCAGCCATGTCACAACTTAAGTTAATCGCTAAAGTAAAAATAATATTATTACTAATCATTAAAAGGTGTTTCCTTTCATATGTTGGCTTATTCCTATTATTCTTCGGCTAACTGGTTCATTCTAAATAGGATGTTTTTTGAAAAGAAAAGTTATAGTGGAATAAAAGAAAAGAAAAGAAAAGAAGCATTAAAGATGATTGTAGTAATAACGGTGATAGGATTTCTATGGCGACTGTGTGTGGGAGGTATTTCTGCTCAAAAGCGTTAGCATTATAGTAGCTGGCAAGCTTTTCCCTTTTATATGCTGCAGTTATTCCAGTTTTCTCATTTTCCTTGGACTCCAAATAGGTTGTTAGTAACATATCATAAAAGTTTGTATCTTTGTATATGATTATGTATATGTTTCACTTTATAATAAATGTCCCAAGTTAATAACAACCATTGATGATTTAGATAGAATCTTTGGACATATTAAACAAATTGGTTAATGAACATTTGCCTTCTATATTAAGTAAAACCCAACTTATAAATAGTCATCTTATATTGTCTAAGCCTTAAAATTCTTTGAGTTGAACCGCCTTTGATAGAACAGACAAGGAATTCAATTGCAGTTCTACAGTTATAGACATGTTATTTTTCGTAGTATACATATTAGTGCAGCTGTCACCTCTCTCTTCATTCAAACATTTCTACTTCTAATTCCATCGATGTTTCTTAAAAGTATGAAAAATATGCTGGTTTTAATGTATGAACAAAAGAAACGCCAACGAATGGTATAGTTCGATCTGCAGGTAAATTTTCTTGCAATGAATTGTTGATGTCTTTACTTTTTGATTGTCCATTTTTTTCGTTCTTAAAAGGATAAGAACAGGCACTCTAATGAACACGATAAAATCTATTGGCACGTTTCGTGCCACTTTGAGAAGCTCTGGTCAAGATGACTGATCTCTTTTTGTATACTTATATAAAAAAACTGTTTTTCATTTTTTTATTGCTTTTGTAGCAAAAATATATTGTAGTGTAATAATATTTTCTTGATACCATATTTCTTGTAGTATAAGCACCATAAAACTATTATTTATACGTTTTTGCTTAAGACGGAAATATTTAAATACATTGTAATTTATAAAAAACATGTATTTTTTTCTTTATAAACAGTGATAAAAAATAAAACAATAGTTTCATTTTGGTTAGTTGTTTTAAAATTGTTTTGTTGTTGTAGAAAATATATACATCTGTGTAAAATACATTATTTAAAAAAAGTTGCGCAATACAACGGTCACGGGATTAATTTACAAAATCAGCAACCATGTGATAAATAATAATAAATTAAAAAACGGGTAATTAAAAAAACGTATCTTAAAATTACATACAAAAAAGCATTATTTCTCTTTTACCCCATGGCCTATATTTTTAAAGAACAGGGGTCTTCTATATACACATAATGTTTAGTTTTTAATACATAATTTAGAAAAAAGTGTTTTTTAAGCGGTTGTTTTTTTATGCGATCGTTACCAGTTAATTTCCCGATTTTTAATTTTATAGTTTTTTTGATATGGTTAACACACCATCTACTATCTTTTTTTGTTTAAATAAATTTAACTTGATAAAAAATAGGACTATGTAGAGAAAAAAGGAAAAACAATGTCCCAGATAATATTGGGTAAAGAGAAAGTTAATTTTTTTTTACCTTGGTAAATAAAAACAAAACACCATGGTATAAATTTTCATCGGTGTTCATTATATTTTTCTCTACCTTGAAGAGGGCTTTCACATCAATATTTGCTATTTACAATTTGTGCATTTCAATAGGTTGCAATAATCGTGAATATTTTGCAATTATATTTTCTCTATAAATTTCTCTTTTCATGGCAATAAAAAATATGAAAATGAGATTTCGGGTTGGAAAGTTATGTCGTGGGAAATTGTAAAACTTTTAAAAAAAATAGTAAACATATATCCGCATTTTTTTATTAATATATACATATTTTACACAAGTAAAAATACACGAAAAGATGTTATTTGATGTAATTGTATTTTTGAAGATAGAATTCGTATATAAGTACATATTTTTTATGTAGGAATTTTAGTGCAATAAAAAAATGTGATAAAAAATTTAGTTTTTTATTACATAAAATATGTTAACCATAGATTTTTGTTTCAGATAAAATATTTTTTATAAAAAAAAGCAAAAAAACTACAAAACAAACTAAAAAAAAATGTTTTCTTATGTAAAAGCGATTTCCAGCCATCAATTATAAATAAAAAACAATAATTTTCGTTGATTTGTATCATTGAAGCTGACTTAATAGATTTTAGTAATATGATATAAGTTATGAATTATGCATTTTATAAGAATATTTTATAACTGACCAAAAAAGCCAAAAATACCTATATGTAAAAATATGCGGAAACGATACAGTTTGAAAAAAAAACTGAATTCTTTATATGAGTATTGCATTAAAAATTGTATTTCAATGTATATTTGTACTTCCTATACAAATTTGGTTACAACAAATACCATCTGTTTTACAAAAACAAATAATATTTGTACAAATAATAGAATTTATCCGTACAATATTTTTTCGAAAAAATTGCATTTTGCTTTTAAGAAATATACTACTTTAAGCGAGATATTTGAAAACATTTATCTGAAAATAGAGCATCTTCTAATATAAAATATACTCTTATAAATAACTTATAACAATATTTTTTTATATAAATTGTCAAGGAATAAAAAAAAATTATTTTCAAAAAAAGTCTTTTTTAAAAATTTTCTTTTTTTTTGTAAATGATTTTTTTATTATACATAATTTACAATAATATAATACTTACTTTATATAAAAGTTTTAAAATTACTAAAAAATTGAAGTTTTTGATACATAAAGATATTTTCTAAATAATATCTTGTCGATAAAAATTAATTATTATAAATCTAATAAAAGATAAACATGATGTGCAAATACATAACCCGAACCCGACGATTTCCCGACACAATTTACCACCACTACCCGCTGGTTTTTAAAAAATAACCGGATGTGTAAAATTTATACAACAAACTATTTTTTTCACTTAAAAACGTGCTAATGCATATTTTACTAAAATATCGTTATCTGTGATCATCATTATACGTAACTATTACTTTCAGAAGCATCTGCATATCGGCAAATTCACGTACCTACTTAATGTATATATATAATTCTAATATATTAAAAATGCTGAAAATTGCTTTTCTTTGTAAATAAAGCATTTCCAACCATAAAAAAATACAAAACACAAAAAAAGCCTTATAAAGTAGTTGCTATGTCAAAAACCGTATCTTTCGTATTATGTGTCTCGTAAAAATCGCCTCGTTTTTCTTAACTCTAAAAACGGTATCTTGCATATGTTTTTTGTGACAAATTTCTACAATATTTCTGTTTGTTTTTGTTGCTTTTACTACAAACTGATTTTGAAGAGGCTGACGTATATAAATTTTTTGCACTTGAACTTAGTGTGTTATTTTTGTATTCATGTTTGTTTATAAATTTAAAAATCTCTTTTTTGGGTTCTATGGATGTTTTGCTGTAACTTATATAAATCGCAAAAACTGCTTTGAATTTCTTTTAAAACTTTTTAAAACTTTTTTTCTCACATTGCAACCTATGTATTTACATTTTTACTTTTTTTTTGCTGCAAGATTGTCAAGGATTTAAGAAACTGGGCATTAGTTTACGTTTTATTTTTTGTTTGTTTTAAAGCCCCTTTATATAAAAGTTTTAAAAAGGTTTGCATTAATAATTAATGGGTTTAACTTATGCATAAAAAATATCGTGTTAATAGACCTGGTACATTTAATGCAATATAACACCGAGGACCTACAGTTTATTCATGTTTTTTAGGCTGGTATTACATGAAAAAAGGCAAGGCGTATGCAGGCAGCTCGCAGAACTGTGAAATACGATAAGTTGCACTTTTTTTAAAGGACCTCATATTTCTGGTGCTACACGAAAAATTTACTTACCATACAATTCTTTGTATTTAAAAATTATTTATAATACGAAATGCATAAAATGTTATTTTAGACAAGTTCTGCTGTTGGCTTAAACTACTAAAAAAACATCATTTTTTTTCTTTTATGATGTTTTGCAGTGTGAAATATTTTAGATTATATTTATTATCTTCGAGTCTTTGTTTAACTTTAAAATACAAAATACAAAATTTGCAAACTTGTTAAGGTTGTCATATATTGGTTTTTTTTTGTCTTTTCTATTTTGAAAATGTAATAACCTTCATTTATTAATATAAAATCTAGTTGGTTGTTATGCTTTGTAATATGTATTTATAGTATTTATGTGTTTTATTTTTTAGTAACTGACAATTTAATTGACTTTTTTTAAAATAACCTAGCACAGTAGAACCGTTTTTAACACAAATAAAATAAACAAATTTAATCATGGTTTATATATAAAACGGCAATTATAAACATACACACATAGTAACAAACGTATTTTGCTTGTAATTTACTACGTCAAGATTACTCATAATTACAAACGAAAAAGGTAGTATAATAAACTGTAAATAATGTATAACTATTGTAACAATATATCTTTTACAATAAAAAATTATTTTGGTTGCAATGTTTAACCTTAAACCTGATATCATACCCATTAAAAAAAAAATTTTTCTACCAATTAGAAATAAAAGTTGTTGACTGCAATTATTCATACCAATTTTTAAACTACAGTATTTGTATATCCATATTTTTAAGTTTATATTTGGAAACTTTTAAATGTTTTACAAAAACATTTTGTTATACAGTCGGCGTGGGTATATGCATTGACTATATTTTTTACACAGCTCACATTTTTCAACAAAAAAAAAGAAACAAAAAAACGACTTCAAAAACGGTTTTTATTGCTTTTTCTCTTTTTTTAACAGGATGAATGATATACACAGACGGATATATTATATAACGGAGAAAAAATCAAATGCTAGCGTATAAGATTATGCAAACGTTACCCATTTTGTTACACTATTTTTATAAAATAAAACCGATAGGATATTTACGCAATGATTTAAACGCAAAATACAGCAGAAAATATCTGAGTTGTTACAGCGCACTAAAAAAGCGCGCCGCAAAACACTGCAACAAGAGCAAAGCATTGCAGATGCGCATCAAAAATCACTAGTGTGGGTGCGCACCGCACCATTTTATTTGTTGTAAAACGACTTAAAAAACTGCGCAAAACAATAGTAACTGTTAAATCAAAACAAAAAATATCCATGGATACAGAACAACAAATGCAAAAGTTTAACAAAGGTTTGCCAGCCTTGCATATGTTCTTTGAACACCTACATACGTAGACAGTTTAATATATCTTTTTTTAGACTTTATTATTATTAAAGTAAAAAACAACACTAAATATAATAACAGTCCGAAGATAAGAAATATTGGCATGCAATGAATTGTAAACTACAGCATGAACAGCAATATATATAAAATTAGATCGTGTATGTTTAAAAAAACAGAAAAAGTTAAGTAGATATTATAAATACTAAATTATAGATTAGTTGTAATGATTAGTTGATAATCTTAGTAAATAAAAGCCCGTCTTTTTTGTGAGTGCGATTCTACGATAATTTCATATATTATCTACCAAAACACTTGTAATGCTGATGCGCATAGCAAGGCAAAATTTGAAAAACAATTAGCAGTAAGATTTTATAACATAAGAGTCAAAAAATGCTGATGAAGCCTTTCATGTATCCTTAAAAAAGGTTTGTCTACTTTTAAACATTTACCTATCGAAGCCAAGAAAAAACGATACAAAACAGTTCTTTAGAATCTGTAACATAAGCTACGCACTGATATAAAAATACATATATGTTATTTTTCGAACATTATTATTTTTTCACATGAAATTATCTAGTTAAAATGCGTTCTAAGGGCATTTTTTAGTTGTAAAATATTTTAAAAAACCTTTTTTTTGAAAAAATTATATCCAATAAATCTTACAGGATACAAAACTTACAGTCAACGTTTTCATAAGTACTATAAGAAATGTTAAACTGCATATACAACTGAAAGACTGTTATTTTATTATGATATATCGCCTTAACTTAACACAAACACAACCTAAAAACAAAAAATAAAAAGGCTTTTAATTAAATCATAATAATACACGCATAACAAAATCCCAAAAATCAAACCTGCGGCAAAAAACAATAAAAAAGAGCATGACACAAAACTTATGTTAAAACATGCAATTTTATGCAAGTAGAGTAAATGTGCATTTTTTTAGTTGCAAAACTTATAGATTGTATATTAAAAGTGCTACATATGCGCTTACATTGTAAAACCACAGTTAACCCAATTCACACTTAATTTTTATAGGGTTGTATTTTTAAGCGTCAAAATATCTGTATGTACAATTTATTTTTTTAAAATTTTTTAAAGTAGTAATTAGTGTGTTTAAACTGTTAAACCGGCAAACTATTGGAAGTTTTATATTACTAGGTGCTGATTTGCCGCATTAATTCCTAGTTTGTTGTTTATTTATAGAAACAGCGGTTGGTGCGGTGCGGTGCGGTGCAGTGCGGTGCGGTGCGCCCCGATGCGGTGCGGTGCGGGTGCGCAAAATTGACAAATAAGGCGGATGCGATTCGGTGCGGTGAGATGACAACTCTGGAAAATACTTTGGTAGTATATGTTCAAATTTATGTCCGTAGAATACCTATGGTATTTGTTTTTATAGGCAAGAAAAAAAAATTGTTTTTTTTTAATAAACACCGGTACATTAGCGCCAGGTTTTCTGACCAAAATTTTATATTCTTGTCATATTTAAATAAGTAAAAAAAAACATATATTTGTTATTAGTTTTGGGGTTCGTTGGAAACCTTTTTTACATCATAAATGTTTCAAAAAAGCTTTTTGCTGTAAAAATTCTCTTGCGCATTTATTTTGTTTTATAGATACGAATATGCCTTGTGTCTGGGTATTAAACTATACTACATGATGTTGTTTAATACTGAATTTTTATACCAATCTTTCTAGTTACAACTAAAAAAACATTTATAATGGTATTGCAAAAATAAAATTTATACAAGAAAAAAATTAAATTTGCCAAAAAAGAAGATGTTTTAAGTGCGAGAATATGCATAACACAAACGTTTTGTTTATTTTTTCGGTTCTATTTCTTTTAAATTATGTTTTATTTTTCAGGTGTTGTAAAAAGATAATTGCAAAACTTTTGCTTAAAATCTTTTTAAGATAGAGTGTAGGATTTCATTATATTTCTTTGTTTTTTTTGCGTTATCTTTTATCTAGTAACAAAATATATTACCCGGCACACTGGCTATCTAAACCCGGTCACCCGGAAAAAAGCAAAATACCCGACCCAGTTACATCCTGCTGATAAAAATATAAATATAAATACATCGGAAATAATATATTATGCGAACAAAATTAATTTTTATATGCACCTTTAATATGTGGAATACTACGCCATGAATTATATAATTTTTACGGTGATTTTCTGTAATATAAATATATTTTCTATTTAACAAACTTCGATATTTTATTATATAAAAAAATTTAAACAATGATAAATGTATAATTACCCCTTATAAAAGTTTAAACCATGTTACTAATTGAGAAAGTGGGTAAAAATAATAAGTTCTGATTAAAAATAAGGGCAATAAAAAAAAGACTCTGCGAAAATATATGGGGCTAAAAAAAATATTTTACAAACAAAAAAAAGGATGAAAAATTTGATAGCTGTAAATTAACTAGAAATAATACTTACGAATAAAATTAAGATACAAAAAAATTAAATTACTGTAATAAATAATTAAAAATGTAAAAAATACAATAACTGTAAAAAATTCAAAAAAAAACTTAAAAAAAAAGTAGGAAAAAGCGCAATGTTTAGTAAAATTTCGATCATATTGGTAAATTATATAAAAAATAAAAATTTTAGAAAATTTTACAGAAATTAAAAAATAAAAAATCTTAAAAATCTAAAACTAAAAAAAAAAAAAATGTTTTTATAAATTATAAAAAATTTTAGTTTTTAAAATTTTTACAAAAGTTTTTTAAATTTTACAATTTTTTTTAAAATTTATAATTTTAAAAAATTAAACCATTTATAAAAATTTTTTATTTTTTTTTTTTTACAAATTTGTTAATTTTTGCATTTTTTCCAATTTTTTATATTTTAATAATTTTTTTGGAATTTTTACAAATTAGAAAAATTTCAAAATTGTTACAAATTTTTTAGATTTTTGCATTTTTATTAATTAGTTAAAAAAATTCTAAAAAATTAAGACATGTAAAAAAATTGCAAAAATTTAAAAATTTGTAATTAATTTTAAAAATGAATAAAAATGAAAAAAAATGAAAAAAAGTAAAAAAAATGGAAAACATGGAAAACACGAAAAACATGGCAAAAATAAAAAAAATATGAAAATAAAAAAACTAAAAAATTGGAAAATTTGCAAAATTTAAAAAAATTGAAACAAATTGAAAAATTGAAAATATGGAAAAACAAATAAAGTTAAATGTTTTTTTTGCGAATCCGTCGCAGTATTGGATGGTTTACGCTCTTTATCAATAAATGATAATTATGCATTGATTAAAAAATATTTTTATTTATTACATGATTATGCGGAGCATAAACACATAAGTATAATATAGTTAGCAACATTACAACTTTAAGTGTATTGGCAATTATGGTCGTTACACCCGAAGGGGTAATGGGGATTTAAGTAGGATGTGTAAAATCGCATGGAAAACATAATCTTAAGATTCGGACTTTACAATAGCATTATCCCGGGATTAACTTGTAAGTATTCGGGTTATTTTTGCTGCAAAATACAGGCTAAACACTTTCATTGTAGGGCATAGTATTTTATACGCATTTTTTATAGTTTTTTATTAATTATGGCAGCTATCTTCTGATTAGGGCTCGGAATTATTTAAAATATTAGTAAATTTGCTATATCAATCAATAAATAGTAGGTGTTTATTTTTTGATTTCCTTGTTTCTTGTCATTGTTGGTTTTTTGTAAATCTAGATACAAATATTTACAATTTTAATCCCGTCAAAATACGACGAATTGAAGAACCCGAAGCATCAAAAAGAAAAGTGTAAAAATTGTATAAAACACGGAAGACATCAGGCTAACTGCTAAATTACAATGCGAGTACAAAATTTCTACATGTGAATCTCTAGACCTGTATATACATCATGAATAGGCTGTTGCGCTCAGCGCCTCGCAAAGATATGATAAGGGGAAAAACTAAATAGAGCTGACGGCCACGCATAGTGACACTAGGTGTCATACGTCTTCTTCTGTATGGACGACATCCGGCGAAGCCGGACACTTCCCTCAGAAGAAGACACAAGATGTAGCATTGGAGCGTTCTCGCTGATTCGTCTATTCTGAAAACCTTATCTGTTACTTGATAAGATGTACACAAAAAAGAGAAATGAAAAGAGTTCATAAGTATAAAACATGAAATATAGAAGAGAAAAAGATTTAATAAAAAACTGTTTTTAAATGACTTCATCTCGTTCCAACAAGACTTTGGGACGCAAGCCAGCCTCACTCAAAATCGCCGATGACATGGCATAAGTGGCAGACATATATGAAGACGTACACAACACAGTTACGGTAATCAAAAATACTATAGGTGCCTTAGGTATGTAAAGTATGCGGTAACGTATAGTCTTGAGCGAAATATGAAGGAAAAAGCATGGAAAGTATAATTAATTCTTTTGTAAGATGAATAAACATTTGAAAATCAATATCTTTAGGGTAAAATAAATTGGATTTTGCAGTGTGCAGCAATTTGACTCTAAAGAGTCTTACTATGACCAGAGATACGGGGGAAGTTGACCAACAAGGTGGACAGAATTTAAAGACATTGTATTGGATTATTGCTGTGAAAAGACACTCAAGCAAATGACGAGATACACAAATGAGAAGTGGTCGGATAACTTAAACAGAATAAAAATGTATGTGGAATTTCGTTGATTGGATATAAGCAAGATCTTACACATCTACGAAAATTACAACTACCAGCATGTCTGCAAGCTATGGCATATAACCAAAGATAGAAATTACAAAGTGCATTAACCTTGTGCAAGAATGGGAAGCAATTAAGTGAACCAGGAATGCAATAAGTATATGTAAAGGGAATACTGCTTATAACAGATACAGACTAATAGTTAGGTGCACATTATGTAACAAGATTGGCCATGAAAAAGCAAGATGCTAGTTTAAAAAAAAACTTGAATAAAAAATTAAGGCGTGTTTCTCTTGTGACAAAACAGGACACTACTCCAAGGAGTGCAATTTGAAGCAAGTGTTTTTTGCTTCGAAGTTGATAACGATAAATTAAGAACCTACTTTGTACTTATGTTAAATACCTGTTGTTTTTTTATTTGGTCTATGACACTACCGCAAGTAGCTTATTGTTAACAACTGGAGCCGTAAAAAACTTGTAAACATAAGATTAGAATGAGTTCATAGAAAGATTTGTATTGGCGGATACCAGAACTATACATGCACACGACTAACAGGCAAGAAAATGTGCAATATAGATAACGAAGCCATATTTATGGATATTGGTCTAGATTATCAAAATGACATCAACTTGATCCTAGTTAGAAGAAGTTATATTATTTACATAGATTGGAAAGATTAAAGGCTGTTATAAAATTGCAACATCAATACAGGATGTTAAGATTCAATTAGTTGGATAAGATCTATAAGGTCACAAAAAGATCAAATAGACTTTGATATTTCAGTATCGGATCTGGAAAGACGCAATAGTGTGAGGAAAACATGTCTAACCGGTAACACACAGTAGTCTTGCGAATATAAGACAATGGAAGATCTAAGCAAACTTTAGCTTTAGGGAAAATTAACAATGTAGTCATACAAGACAATTATGAGATTCCTAGAATAGGGCTACCGATTTCGCTCTAAGAAATAAAAGATACTTTTCGCTACAATTTTTGTATGACGGGTTCTTCAAGTAAGCTTGTAAGAACAAGATTTAATCAAAGTTGCTGTCTTTACGGGTACCAGATGGTGCAATTAACAAGAATGCCGCAAGGCTGAAAAAATGCATCTTCAATCTATAGAGAAGCATGATTAAAATTTTTTGAAGATTTATAGAAAAGCTTGCTATCTGACCTGGATTCATCTTGGTGTTTGGAAACACAAAAGAGGTGGTAATAAACACTATGACGAAATATTACATGAATTATATTTATATACATGCAAATAAATAAGGGGAATTTCTGAAATGTGTTGAATCACTTGCTTTCTAAGATTGTAAATCTCGTTAAATACAATTAAACTAAGTAAAAATACCTACGAAGCATATCTGAATTTGCTTCACCAGGCACATAGAAACAGCTTCGAAGATTCATTAGGAAAATTTACCACGACAGAATGTTTTTAAGGATTTTGACTCATAGCAGTATGCGTTTTATAAGATGCTTAAAAATGATGCTAGGTAAGCGTCTACAGATGTAATGAAAACAACTATATTGCTATCGAACGATTATTGAACACAGATTTATACTGCTATAGCATATTATGAAGCGTGCGTTTACACTGAATCAGACAACAGTGCAATCGGTCTTGGTATAATTCTTCACAAAACTGCAAAGTGGTCTTTTCCAACACACGCAGTCTACCTCCAGCAGAAAGAGTTTATTCAAATACAGAAACAAAAAATTTTTGCATCTCTGTGGGCTATGGAGAGTTTCCAATACTTTTATTAAAAAAAAGTTGAGTTTGGAATAGATTTTGAAGCGATATTACGGGTAAAAAATAAAGATGAGGTTGGCTCTTTTCGTGTACAAACATGGTTTGAGAGTTTAAAAAATGCAGCTTTAAGGTAGTGTATAGAAAAGGAAGTATGATGAAAGCAGCTGACGCTTTAAGTCGAGACACAGCTCATGAAAAAAATCTAAAAAAGAAATACGGAAAAAGAAATTGAAAAGAGATCAAGAGTTTAAAAAAAAAAAGTAGAGACGCATATATAAGAGAATCGTGGACTGCACTGGCCGTTCCTTTATATTGGCGCCTATAGAAATATGCAAAAAGTAACTCATTTTGCGCCTTTTTACTATTTTAAGCGAAATAACAAATGAACAGATTATGCAAATTTATATAGAAACAGGTCATAGGAAATGTCTAATACAAGATCTAAGTTATAAAAGGTCTATAAGTTGGAAACGATTAAGAGGGATATTCAACGGCTTTGATGTTTGTAGGATGATATATAAAATAAAGTGCGAAATTTTGATACATTCTTGGCATCAAACCGGGCGAGCTAGTAGCAGCTGATATACAGGAACTTACTACGACAAGTTAAAAAACAATACTGATTGATTATTTCTCACGTATGATTTGGGCGCAACATGTAACTAGAAAGACAGCCAGAGAGTGTGCAGTTTTATAGAATCGATAAAAGGATCTTAGATATAAAAAGATACAAATGACAATGGCTAAGGATTTTCGATGGCATGTGACAAGATTTTACGGGCAGGCAAAACATTGAGAACAGATTATGCGTTCCTTCATTCCAACAAGACAACGAAAGAGTTTAAGGGTATAAAAAAAAGCGCTCATCGACAAAAGTCGGGACCATTAAGAATGTCTTTGTACTCAGAAATAACTAACATGTAAAGTACATCTTATCATCGCGGCATTGAGCAGTCGCCACTGTAACCTTTCCAGAAAGAGAACGTCTATACATTATTTAGTCATGCAATGCAACAACCAAACACATTCGAAAAGATGCACACGGATAACCAGTTTGCGCCATAGGGGACAGTGTTGTAATATGGAATGATTTAAAGATGTGCAGAGATGATCTAGAATATAAGTGGACTGAGCAGAATATTGCAAATGTAAGTGATGATGTATATGATTTACACGAGCTATTCGAACTCTATAAAGCGGCATGTACACAAAAAGAAAGTGCTTGTAATGCATATGTTGCGCTCCGCGCCTTGCAAAAAATAGAAAACTTAAAGGGGAAATAGAGCTGACGGGCACGCACAGTGACAATGTGTGTTTCGAGTCTTTCCCTTGTAAAACGACGTCTGGCGAAGCCGGACACGTCCGTCAGAAGAAGCCTTAAGATACATTCTATACGCGTTTTCGCTGATTCTTCTTTTCTAGCACTCCTTATCTGTAACTTGGTAAGGTTTGTCACAGATAAGATATGAAAAAAACCAATAAGTCTAAAACATGAAAAAAAAGAAAATACTAAATCAAGAACAGTTTTATAATGAACTATTCCTACGTCAATAATACTTTGGCCCGCAAGCCAGCCTCAACCAAAAAAGGCAAACACATAGAAAAGGGAACCAAGGGTATAAGTATACAATGCTTGCACCATGCAGGCGCGGTCGTACAGATGAGATAAAACAAAATATCATTATAAACAATCAGATAAAATACAAAATATAAATTTTTATATCATTGCCTAAAAATAAAAATTTACTTGATGATGATATTGCCG
This sequence comes from Agrenia bidenticulata, assembly GCA_034694785.1. NCBI lineage: Eukaryota > Metazoa > Arthropoda > Collembola > Entomobryomorpha > Isotomidae > Agrenia > Agrenia bidenticulata. The sequence goes on along the minus strand of JAQFYM010000791.1, from coordinate 22,282 downwards.
ACACCATGCATCTAAATAAACAAATTTTAACAGTAAACGGGAGCATGTCAGGATGCGTTAATTTCTTTATATAATTTTTGGCATGGTTTGTGATTCTATATCAAAGATGAAATTGACGGTTTGTGCATTTTTACTCTGAAAGACAAATATTGCATTTGAATTATTATTGTTATATATACATAATACATGATCTGGGGTTTAACCCGACTCGGATTTTACAGAAATGCGGTTTTCGGTTTTATCATATTTTAATCTGGTGTAGATAGTCGCAGGTGAAATTTAACTGCCATTTGCGTACCAAAGCCCGAATTTACGGTGTAATTTGTTTGCAAAATAGTGTAGAAATTTAGCACAATATGTGCTAATATGATATTAAAGAAATAATATATGAAAAACAACAAAACGAAAGATTAGGTTTGAAAAAGATCAACTAAAAAAAAAATATATTTGCTGCTTAAAAAGTGTGACTTTTTTTATGATGTGGTTCATTTTATTGTTGGAGCAAAAGGGTTAAAAAACGTGCACTGAGACTAAGGCACAGTGCGGCGCCTTGCCGAGCCGACCCGAAGGCACTCATTGAGCACTGTAACGACACTTTATGTGCAGAATATGTTGCTTTACGTTGCGGAAGTACTCCGAACTGCCTCAAGCGCCGACATCATTTAGGTCATTTACTTAAAAGGACATTATAATAGTTTAGGGGTTGTAATATCTTATCTGTTACAGAGCTAAAACAGACTACGAGCATGTTGTAGATGTAAAAAAACCTGCAGAACTTAAGACAATACAAGTAAAATAAATGCGTATTATTCAAATATGGTTTTTATACCAAGAAGACAAGCTTACCGCTAAGACGCGCCACATTTGATCGAAACAAAGATATATATACTTATAAAATGGAAAAAAAGTGTAATAAAACGAACTTAACGTCGACTTTTTAAATGGTATATAAGCAGGTTTATTTTATAGTAATTGTTTTATTTGTAAATTGCAATGTTAAGACATCCAAAAAGAAAAATAAATATGTTAAGGTCAACATCAAGATTATACTAAGTTCTATACAAGTAAAAATATGAACATCTATAACAGATTGAGTATAAAACAAATCGAAAATTACATTTCAATATAACCTGTCCCGATCGGTATAAAATATGTTAATTTCAGGTTTCGGGATAGAGAAATCAAGATTTTTGACTTTAATTTTCGAGTCGGGTCGAAGACCGGGTTCTACTCCAGATTGATAATCTTACAATAAAAAGATATAAAATTGCGAAAAATACAAGGAAATTAAAAAATGATTTTATAGTAATACAAATAAACATTTTAAATACATATATGACACTTCAAAAAAATGTCTAGCATGCAAAATAGTGTATAAGAATGTAGGCTTGACAAATTTTGTAGAAATGGCAATCTCGTATTGATCGTATTAAGCACCAAGAAAAAAAAATTCACGAAACGAATGCCTAAATGCAAAAACCACCATGTAAAAAAATTAAAAAATTGTTTCATTGTAAATTTTTACAAATTAATATAAAAGTAAACATTTTACTATCTGTACTTGCAAACCAAAATTGGACGAGTACTAATTCTGCAAATAACAGTTGTTGACATTTTTATCATTCAATTACCAGAAAAACCCCAGTTAACAGAATATCACAAAGTCGTACACAAAAAGTTGGCATTATTTTAAGGCTCGGGGTTTTTATAAGGGCTTTACTTTAACACAGTATATCTTTTTTTTGGGTAATGTTTATATTTTGCGTAAACTCTACAAGCACACAGTGATATAACCCTTTTCTTTATGCAAATTTTACACAGAAAAAACGTGATACTATTTCAGTTAAGTAGAAAAGGTATTTATTTTTTGCGGTATTTACTAGGAAACGTAATGTGTTACGATTTTATATGTTTCGATAAAAACTCAGTCCGCTTGTTAGTTTCCGTTGGACAATAAAAAGATAAGTATATCCACAGTTGCACTTTATTACCTTTCTATGTCATTACTTTTATACTTTTACAATTTATACACGTAAATGCTTTTATATCGCAAAAATTCATATTATATTTAAAAGAAGAATTAATGGAAATTAAAAACCGCAAAAAAATTACGGATAAAGCTACGTATCAGTGCCTAAAACTGACAATATATAAGCGCTGGTGTAATAATAACTGTTTCAGTTTACAAAATTTTAATGTAAGTTTTTTATTTTTATTTACATCATAAATTTTACAACAACGGAAATATTAGAATCTTTTTTATAGAGATTCTAGCCGTGTATTGCTTTTTTTACAGTTAATCTATTATCTACATGTACGTGGCGTAGAAGATTCGCATAATAAAATATTTTACAAACAGCATTATTTAGAAAGTGGATTTGCAAAGATTTAAATGCCAACCCTATATCGAACGAAATTTCGAATATTTCGCGGCTGGTCAACCTATATTTTTTATAGCGAAATAGAAGTCTTACGAACTATGCTACAGAAAAATGCGTCGTATATTGCCCTTCATCTTCTGTCCAGGCTTTAAATTCTTTGCATGACTATAAAAATATTTAAAATGATTCGCGTAATATTAGCGTGTTGCTAAATGTATTAAACTGTATTCGGTATAGTAAAATTTATTGGTATCTCTAGTTGTATTTTTTTATATTGAAACTTTTATATGTCTTCTATTCAAAAACACCCATATTAAAACAAAAGCGAGGTCTAATGTCGATATGCCATTTTAATACATAAAGTACTGTTTTAAATAGTTCACTATGAATGGTGTTTGATTGGTATATGATATAAGTAGAAATTAGGCCTCATGACGTGGCACATCTGTCTATTGACAAGAAATAGATATTTAGTTAGTTTTGATAAAGTTTTCAAGATTGTTTGTTTTTAAATGTCAAGAAAATAAACATCGAAATTTATAAACATAAAAACAAAAGAGCTTATTTGTAGGGATGTACCGAACCATTGTTTACTAAAATGGCCGAATACCGTATCGAAAATTCGGCCGATCCGGCCATTGACAGGATTTCTTTTTAGTTTTTTAAAGTGTAGCTTTTAAGAAAAAAAAATACGCGTCAAAATTTATTAGAAAAAAATACCAAAAAAGAACAGGATCTTTACACACATTATATACATGTTTTTGTTAGTTTTATTTTATTTGTTTTTTAATATGATATATGTTGATAGATTCCTTTGTACTTGCCTGCTACGGCGTTTGTATTTTCCGTAAAAACAGAACTAAAAATTTTTACGCTATATATTTTGTGTCTTGCACTACACAAGGTACATATTTATTGCAGCTGAAAAATCTTGGTAATGCTGCAATAAGCAATCTTGTATTTTTTCGCCAAAAAAAATCATTAAGGCTTAATTTTCCTGTTACTTTCAAGATTTTATTATTATTGTGTCTTTATTTTTTTTGTACGCTCTTATCAGCATTATTGCAAAGTTTTTATATATGAGTTTATTCTTACGTTATAAATACTCTGATGAACTCATAACTTAAAATCAATCCAAAAACCATCTCGTATTACCAAATGTACAAGACATTTTCGTATTAAAAAGGCAAATCATGTATATTTTTAAGTGTAAGAATTTTCTACTGAGATGCGTACATATGCTCTGTATAGTTACATATTTTCCGCGTAAAAAAAATTAGCAGTGTAATATATAAAAATTTTTTTCTTGTTCTGCACATAGTACAATCAAAATGTTCTTCTAGTGGATCAATCTAAACATTTTTTATTTTGTATAAAAATAATATAAATGATTTGTTTGTAACTTTTCACATTACACGATTTTAGAATAAATAAACGTCAAATAATTATAACTAGACCATACAACTCACGCAATATGTAAATATGATAAAGTTAATGTATAAAGAATTACAGTATGATGGTAGAATGCATTTTATATCTGTTCAAACTGCTTTTTGTTGTACTTTTATAGCTATCTATATATATATAACTCGTTTTTGTAGTTGATAGGTTGCTTTACTGCAATTTAACGCATTAATATTGTGCATGCAGTATATCTCATAGCAATCATTGATCTTCTATACTCTTTTTAACAATAAATACAGCGATTTTGTAAAATATGATCATTTATAAAGGTTTTGCACCACAATTATTTTGCTTAACAATTTTATAACAATCACGGTCTATTTCTTACGTCACCGTGCAACAAAAAAGTAATCTATGTGATAATAGGCATTCAAACTAATAAGAAGAACTAATCTAGGGCTAGTTATCATATGTTTAACGGAATGGTCTCGTGTGTATTTATTTATACATTTTGTAGGTTTAAAGTTGCATTTTACATAACGGAGCATTTAAATTAACAGTACCAACAGGACTTTGCACAGACTCATAAAATGATTCTACGTAATACAAAATTTTACGATATTATAGTATAGAAGTCTTACGTAAAACAAACCAAAATGTTTTTCTATTTAGCAACTGTAACAATAAAACCGTTTTTTATATAAATAATAATTATAAAATTGTAATATATACATATAATAATTTGCAAAATTAAACTTTTAGTGCAAAATGAATATCATAAAGTAAATTTACACGATTCCACGTTTTTTTACTGCATTTTTATGCAAAAAAATGTAATATAAGTTATGGTAGATGGTCAATTTATATAGGCTAAAAATCACTTTTTTTGGGATTGTGTCCAAAGTTCGTATTTTATTCTTACACACTATATAAAGTCAATGGTAGGGTGGTAAGGTCATGGATATAAGCATGTATGTAATTAGGTTTAAATTCATGTATTTTTTTGCAAATATTTTGTAATACCATTGTAAATTATTTTTTCTTAAGCAAAATAATTCTTATGGTTCGGCCAAATATTATCCAAAAGAGTGAATCCCGAATCGCCTAATCCGGTGGCCGAACCAACCGGATGCCAGACCGGATCGGCGGTTTAGTACGTCTCTACTTATGCACTACTACTATTTACTTGCTATTATATTTTAAACTTATGAACTGGGTCTAATTTTTAAAAAATATAAAACTTACAAAAATCCCATATAATTAATAATAAAGGGTATAGCACTTGGTAAAACGAAAAAAAAATCTATAAAAATATACTTAACCGCTATAAATATACTGTCTAAGGTTTCTTTTTGCCGAAAAAAGTTTTTATTGCAAACAATCTACTCTAGTGTAACTCGTACCTTTATATTCAGTTTTTTCCCAATTGTTTAAATCCAGAAAAAAATATTAACAATAATCCTAAATTCGTAGAAAACGACTTTTCATGATAGACCTCTCATTCACAGTTCAATACAAAAGTTATGTGCCTTTTTTAAATTTGCATATCTGTAAATATTAAAAAAAACTTTTACTACGCAGCAATATGAGAAATTGTCTTTTTTGGCCAGTTCGTGCTGTACAAAAATAATGCGTCCCTATTAAAGTGTGCTGAAGATACAGAAAAAATGTTATCACCGACAAAAAACAAAAGTAAATCTTAGGATTCAAAGTTTAAATGCGTCCGACAAGACTCATATTCAAATCTAGAAAATGTTGACACGTTTTCTTTAGATTTAAGTCAAAACACTGACGCTTTTTATTGTGGTTGTAAAGAATTCTACCTACCAGGTGTAATGGAACTTAAGTCATTACACCAGTAGGCGGTCACTAGTCATAAAAAGAGTAAAGACCATGCATACAAGTTGATACATTTTCAAGATCTTTTACTAGCAATTTTTTTTTTCCAATGATCAATACCATGACTATATTTTTATGTTACTTGGTAATTTTATTACCATTACCATAGAATCTGTAAAAAAGATAAAGAAGGACTTAAACGCTGATAAGCAAGACATCACGTATAAAAAAATTATATGCTGTGTAAAAAGAATTAATGCTTTTAGTTACTACATAATAGTTACAAATCCATAGCAGCTGTTATAAATTCAACACAAATAAGCGTAAACATTTTTTCCTAATGCAATTTTTTGTACCTTTTATTACTATTTCCAAGTTAAATAGGACACTTTCTAAACTATAGGGACATTTCCTAAACCAAATAGAACATTTTTTAAACTAAATAAGATATTTTCCAAATCGAACAGGACGTTTTCCAAACCAAAAAGATGGTTCTTAAATTGATAAGGAACGTTTTCACCCTGAACTTTTTGTTCTTTGGACTGAATAGGACACTTTCGCAACCGATGCAAACATTTTCCAAACAAAGAGGACGTTTTCCAACCCAAATAGGACTCTTTCCGCATCAAAAAATACGCTTGTTAGTTCAATATAGTGTGAAACGTCCCATATGCTGTGGTCAGCGCCCTTTTTGCATTGAAACGAGTCTCATTTGTTTTGATAACAGTTATTCCTAGTTGCGAAAATCTCCATTTTCGTTTGCAAAATGTCTAATCGGGTTTAAAATGTCCTTTTTGGTTTAGAAAACGTCCTAGTCTAATGTGCAAAACGTCCTTTGAAGTTTGGAAATCGTCCTATTTGACTTCAAAAACTTCCGTTTTGGTTTTCACGAACGTCTTTTTTGGTTACGAAGTGACCTATTTGACTTGGAAATAGGGTATTAGCAAAAATATTTTGGCGCTGTCTTTTTATAAACAGTTGTCTTCTGCCACACTACAGTATGATTAGAGGGTAAACACAGCTAAAAAAAATTCCGTATGATGTTTGTTATATTGAATGCTGTTATTTTTAAGCCAGATTTAATTCTTAGAATAGTTTTGTTAGTGAATTTCTTGTTATATCTGTCTAATTTTAGTAAAAAAAACTAAGACTATGTTGATTGTTGCGAAATAGTAAGCAACCGCATAGATTGAGCAAAAAAACACTATTAAAGTGTAATAGATTAGACCGACAATTATAAATATGCGTAAAATAAGCAATAAAAGTACCTTATCTCTAACACGTGTACTATCAGTATAACAGAAATCGTGTTTTGCAATATATAGTCACGATGTATACCTTGGCTAAAGTGTATCATTTACACATATGGGTCGAGGTTTTAGTCGCTGTATATAAACGCAAAACACAAAATAAATTTGGTAGCCCTGCAAGTGGTCAACATATCATACGTATTGTAATCGTGCATTAATACGTATAAAAAACAAAATAGAACAATAGAAATAAATTATATTGCATAAAAGTTTTGCCGTTTTTATGTATTTATGCAATTTACAAGCGGAATATAACACCAAATTACATTTGCGTTATCAAATTCTTTTTCCTGCAACCTACTAACGTTAAATAATTGAAAACGTAAGCATTTATAATTGCTTGATCTATATTAACTTTTTTTGCACATCATTTCAAGATACGTTATTGCTCACAATTCTATTTTGCTAGTCATTTATTTACGCTGGAAAATCATAATGTACAGTCAATTTACCTAAATATAAACACAACTTCTGATAATTTAAATATGTTTACTTAACAACTATACAAGAAGCTTTATAAAAAAGCTGATAATTATGACCAATAGCTCGTATATGCTAGCCAAAGAAAAGACCTTAAAAAACGGTACCGAACAGCCAATTCAGGTATTAATACACAGGTTTATATTTGTTGTATTTGTTAAGTGTTTTTGTATGTTTGCAGAATCTAATAACTTCTGCGCCGGTAGAGTCTTGATATTTTCTCGGCAGGAAAAACTACGGATAAACAGTAAAACCTGCAAAAATGCTACACCTTAGCGCAAGAATTTTGCTACGTTGTATTTTACATTGGCGGTAGGCACAATAAAGATCATTATATATAAACTAAAGAGATTTTGCACAAAATTTATCTATACCGTATTCACTATAGTGAAAATTATCGTGCAGCATAAATTAAATTACAAAAATAAGCTATAACGATTTTTTAGTATAGTGAATTCACTTGGGTAAGAAATTATGATTTGAGTTGATTGCATTGGATTGTTTAATGTTTTGATGTGGGTATAAAAAACATTTTTTTTGCAATTACTGGTCATTTTTCATGCGCATGCACTAAACAGTACCAGTAATACTACGTTAGTCACAAAAAGGTTGTTTACTGCCGTTAAACGATTTCGGTACATATACAAACTAACAGATTTTTTTTATTATGATAAGTATAAATGTTTCTTAATATTTTTGTTTTTTTTTGCTTTTCTAGAATGATTAACACTCTTCACAGTCACTATTACGCGCCGACTACGCATATGGACTGTATATATACTTAATTCTACATAAGCGTGTAGTTTTTTAATAAACATGAAAGAACACAAGAAACATAAACATTTTTGCTTTTTGCTTTTTTCTAACGTTTTTGCATCTAATACAACAACAGATACGACTTTTTCATTTCATTTTTAAACGCTTATGCTACGCCCAAGTAGGGATAAGTTTAAAACGGTATTTAAGCAACCCTCTAAGTTTGGGCGTAAAATAAAGTAAAAATAATTGGGCGTTTCTAGTTGTGAAAACCCCTTTTTTACAAACAGTTGTTAACAAAAAACAGTTTTTATAATAATTCAGGTAACATAATTCATTTACTGTCCAAACATGTCAGGACAGTTTTTGCCATAAAACGGCGTTTTTCCATTAGAATAAAAGAACTTTTTACAGTCAATAATGTTTGTTGTCAAACTGTTTGGGAACAAACCAGACCGACCCCCGAATTTATGGCTAATGAGTCGTATAATAATTAATATTAAATTGTATCAAGATACAGCATATAAAAAAAAAGTTACGCGGCATTCCGGGGGTATATGCCAAACCAGATAATTTTTTCTTAACAACGGACAAAATGGAATTAAACTTAGATATAGTCAGAAATCTTTTTTTTACACACTCAAATTTTTTTCATGCAATTTATAAATTTATCTCAACAGGTCATAGTTCTCGAGTGTTCTATTAAGTCAATGCCCCGAAAAAATACAAAACAAAAATATCTCTAAATTATTTATCATTAAATAAAAAACTTTTGGGCTAAAAACAAAGCTATCGGCATCGCCGAAAGGGTGTTTTCGTTTGAGCTCGTATATAAGAAGCGACACTGTTACACCTTTAGACAAAAAAAAACATAGAACAACAGGGATCAACTTCTTAATAACGGTTTTTTGAGGCCCCGTACTGTTAAACTATAGTACGTATATCAATGTTGCATAAACTAAAATAATTATAGCGTTACTTACTAAACAAGCCTGTATGAATTAATGGTTTATAGTGTATGTCACCTCTTTCGTAAACACTGCACATAGGTACAGCCTAAGTAAAGCCACTTATATATGTTTAATGCTATAAGAAATATATGATGGTAGATAAACGAATAAAATATCAAATCTATAAAGATTAGATATTTAGAAAAGGTATGATAACCAATAACTTTGTATAAAAGAAATGTATTTGAATAAACCTATGTGCCGTTGCGCCCATTCATTTTACTTCTAGGCTCTGAGGTCATATTCGCTTGCCCTGACTACGACAGGCATAATGACTTAAGCATTAGTTTTCCTGATATGCATTTAAATAGATACCGATAGTTCAGTGTGTAGTATCAAAACAGTCTGTTTCTGTTTGCAATTATAGTATTGTTTTTATGTGATAAAGATTGCGATAAGCATAGCAAAACCCTTAAATAAAAGGGGTATTTTTTTTTGTTGTAGAGTATGATTAAGAGTGCAAATTGCGACGTGTATCTACAATATGTAAATATGATATATTACAAAAAAGGTTTTATACCGCTATACCGTAATATAAACATTTACACTAAACATTAAGAAAATTATTAAATTTATCAGAAAAATTGTTTGTAGTAAAAAAAGGTGCGACACGGTAAATAACTTAGACAACTGTAAGATATTACGATCCATTTTTGTAATAGTTATCTTTTTTTGGATAAAGTTATATGACTTTTTTATTTATTATTTCTTTTTTATTGGCCTGTAAATTCTAATGGCTCAACATTTTAAAAGTAATATGGACAAGGCCAAAAAAAAACGTACTACTACATTTTTCAGTGCCCTACACGCATTTAGCTGCTTTTCTAGCTCAGAGCAAAAAAAAAAGGTAAAACAAAAAAAAATACACAATCAAAGAATGAAAACACAATTAAATATATGTTAAATGCCCAGTTATGTCTGATGACATCGAGGCAGAAAATACCAGTCTGAATTCACGGGCGTTTACTAACTTAATAAAAAAAAACATCACAATTTGAATAAAACAAATAGTATAAAAATATATAAACAACCCGGCCATGGCTCATTTTACTACTCATACCCTATCGTTCAAGCAAAGTCTATAAAACATTGTGACAAACAAGACTTAGAAGAGATTAGTTGGTACGAGGACTGAGGATGGGGTAATGTAAGTGTTAGTGTTGTGTTCTACACATCCATTTTTCTTTCTTCACATCCTGCCACTTCTAATTTCTCTTTTTTGTAGGCTCTTCATGCGGTCCACCTTGTTTTATTTCCCAATTAAACAGAGGTATTTAGACTTTTACTTGTACTTTTTCTGTTTTTTTTTCTTTTCTTTGTTTATGGATTTTTTTAATTGTAATTTCTACTACTATTTTTTAGCTGCCCCGAGCTAAAGAGGCTGCTAAAGGCGTATGGTGCACTTTAAAAACGAATTACCCGCTAAAAATTTATGCAAAGTCATATTTATGCCTCATATTATATATAGTAAAGTCATATTTATGCGGGTAAAGTATATTGAGTAATTTTTTATACAATTCTAACCGTGCCTTTTGTGGTTGGCCTAGTAATAATCCCGCCGAACGGCATAACTATAATAAATGCGAGACATTACGTATTTCAAAATAAAGGAATAAGTTACGTAGTAATATAGGTGCTATATTAAATACACTTTTTAAAATGTAAAAATAGTATACAAAATAAAAGGATTTGTGCGCATCCATTCAAATACCCGCCTTTTTTTAAACAAAGGCTTACAAAGTCCTTACTTTGTTTTTACACAGTTTTTGCAGGTTTTTATTGTTTTCAACTTTACTTACACAATAAAAAAAATTTTCATGCTTATAATTCGTTTTTTTTTTCTAGTGAAGATTGCCAAAGGAGCTGTAATATAATATAATGAAGATTGATTGTAATCTAATTGTAAAAATTAGTAAAGCATATACACAAAAAAAAACATGAATTGTTTCCTTGGAAAAGTAAAGTTCCGCGAGTTTTTTTTATTTTTTTAAATATCATTTCAATTGCAAATACATTAAGGCATGAAACAAGCATTTATATTCTAAACGAATACAGATAAAAAGTTAGTATAGTAGTTGCTATTTTTGTAAAACATGGACTTTTTACATAATAAAATATTTATATCTATATATTAAGGCGTGTCTATATATATCGCAGGTTTTTATGTAAGTAAATTTTGTTTTTACCCGACATATAAATATTTGTTGTTCTTGGCTTTTTTTCATATTAACAAACAAAAAAAATTGCTCATCGCGTTAAGTTGCCAATAAAAAACATTGCTTTTTAATAACTTATAAGGCTTCTAATATACTTACAGTATCTTTTTTGTAAACAACAAATTAATTAAAAAAATCCCAAAGTTCGTTTCTTTAAATTGTTCGCAGATTTTTGGTAAACCCTGCATAAAAAACAAAATCATTGCAATATTAGCTACTGAGAATAAAAGACGCTTATGACAATACAGAAGTAGTTGCTGCTCTAGCATTCTTTTTAGTATGCGCTGCGCTGTTTTATGCAGTATTATTACTCATGATTACTAATTGAAAATGTAAATACTATATAAGTAAAAGTATATTCCTAGAGTTTAAATATTGACTTTGCACTTTATAAAAGACCTTTTATGTCAAAAATTATTTCTTCTTTTTACACCTTGTGCAAATTATTGGTAAAGGAAAAACGGATATGAGGTTTAATACAGCTTTTTATTTAGAAAACACACTGTACTATATTGTATGTAAATGTGTTTTTAAAAACATGACAAATAAACTGTGATCACAACACGATGCACAATTGATGATTAATGCATCAATGAACTGCATTAGTGTGCGGAATGATTGATAAATTATAAAGGCCTCTATAATGACAAACAATACAGGATACGAGATAATCTTTGTATTGTATTATTTTGAAATACTATAAGCATTTTTTACACAAAAAAAAACTGTGGAAAAAAAAATTGAAAATTTTATTGACACGAATTGCCGCGAAAACAAATATTTTTGCATAACCTTATTTTTTAGCTATCTACTGCATTTTAAATATATGATGGATTCATATAAATAAAACGCAAAGAATAGATGATTCTTTGAATAGAAAGCTTTTTTATATTTGTATGAGTAACTTTTTTTGTTTCTTTACCCCTTTCAGGCACACTGGTACATATTTGTACCAAAACAAGGGTAGATCAAATTCTTGCTTGTTCATATTTGTACCATTCAAAGAGCAGGCAATAAATCATATGACAAATATGTGACACAAGGAAATGCCCGTACTTCTGATCATTACAAATATGTACCGACGTATTATATACTAATTAATAAAGTGAATATGCGACACAAGATCGGTTTTAATTAACACTTTAATCATTGTATATATTTGTAAAAGGACCGACTGCATTGCGTAAGATGTAAGTATGACACCGTGGTATTCGATGTATGATTTTTTTATAAAATATTATAGCTTAGGAGACTGAAACATAGTTAAATAGATAGTACTATCTTTTTGTAGGTTTTTTTGTTTTAAATCATGTTCCTTTTGTATGTTTATGCTGGTTTTATTTGTTACTTTATACCTAATGCGATTTTTATTAGTAGGGATATTTAACAAAAAATGGCTCTGCAAGTCTTTTGCTCATGCACAACGTTTAAAGTTACATGAATATGCACATTTATGTGTTTTCTTTGTTTTTTTGGCTGTTTTTTTGCACGCAATCATATCCTCCTTATAAAAAACACAAAATGTTACTAAAAATATAGTAAAGTATATTAACCTAGCAAATCTTACCAAAAATATTCGCAAATACGAAATTTTCTTTTTTTGTAGAAATATGAAATAATAGAGTAGGAGCGGTAACCCAATTTTATTTGGTTGCATACATATTTGTCCCTGATATTTTTGACCAGGGGGTAAAAAATATCTCGTGTTTGTAAAACGGGTTGGAATGCCCCTAATAAGTACAACCTACCTAATATGTCTTTTTGTCAATATCTGTATATTTAGGGCATTTTTTATTGAAAATAAAATGTCCGTGGTTTCTTTGTAAGATAAAAACTTTTTGACTTGCAAAAAACTACGCTAAAAAACCTTTGTGTATGTGTTTTAAAAATACTTTGTTAATCATTTATTACTAAAAGCATGCATGTCGTTTAAGAAAACAAAAAGCTGTAAACTTTTTTTTGGACTGGTTTTTTTGTCAGAGAAACGTTTTTAATTACAAAAATTGTTATTTATTTTCTTCTTTGTAAAAAAAATTCCATATACTACAAAAACTTAGTTTCGATAGTTTTTTTCAAACTTTATTATAAGTTATGATTATATAGAATACAAATGCAAATTGCCGACTTACATCAGTGTATACATGCATTGGTTACAATGAGATGCCATAAAAATATTTATACTAGTTTTTTGGATATTAAAATTTGACATTTTTTTTTTTCCCGAAATAGAAAATCTCATATTTTACAACAATATACGGTTGTAATTTTTTAGACTGATTTTAGTTATAAAAAATATACAAAAATGTTTTAGAAGTAGTAATATACATTTTCTGCGCCTATACTACATTAGAAGCCATTTATCTTTTTTTAGTATATCTTACATAAGTATAAATCGCTTTTCAAAATATAACGCCAAAATTTTTTTATGACACAAAACTGTATTTTTGGATTTTGAAATTGCTTGTGCATACAAAAAAAAACACGGGCCCAAAAGTGCAGATAAACTGTAGCATACTGTGTAAGAATTTATTCTTAGTGTCTACACATACAGAAGTGTTTTAAAAACATAAGCGCAAATTAAACACTTGCAACACTTTTTTGACGCGCAAAAAAAACCATAAATGCCTGTGTAACATTTTTATTATACCTTTTTAATCAAAATTGTGATAAAAGTATAAGAAAAAATTTTCGGCATAAAAATAAATGGGCATCTGTTCAAACGTCTGCGTCAGTGGCGTGAAAAGAATTTTTTGTACTGGAAGATAGTCCTTATTCGTAAAAACAATAAAGACTAAAACAACCGTTATAAATGTTGTAAACTGGATTTTTTTTAGAAAAATTTAAATGCTTTTTTTTTATTTGAATTTTCCAAGGTAAAAAACTCTCTGCACAAAAAAAAGACCCCCATTTAAATTTAGGCTTTGCAATTTATTCAAAAGGAACGGGGGTTGAAAACCCCCCTACGCCGCCTATACACACGACGTGTCTGCGCTAGTTACATATGTAGTCTTGTTGTGCATCGACTTGCATGCATGATGTTATTTTTGTTTTTTTTTTTTGCTAAGGTCAAAATTTACAATATATTATTATTGAAAAAATAATTATCAGAACTTACAAATAAATATTGCAAAAAAAAATGGCAAATCTGTTTTTAATGAAAAAAATGCATAAAACATACAAAGCAAAAACTTTTTGATACTTTAAAATGAGTGTGAAGCGGGTTTTTTGCACGCTTCTGTGTAAAAAAAAATATAAAAATGTACTGTAATAATTTTATCATTTATATGTGTAATAAAGCTATGTGTTTGTATAGGAAAAAGATTTGCAAAACTCGTAGAGAAAGAAATGACTAAATACACTTTAAGTTATTAAAATCAACTTATAAAACCAAAAAACCACGTAATATTTTTTTTTTGTTTTTATGTTGCAATGTTTAAAAATTCATACGAAAAAATCCTTTAAAACAATTTAGCGGTTTTGTCGTTTTTAATATTGTTCCCCTGTAACAAATTGCTCCCTTAAACTGGGCGTAAAAAAATATTTTTTGTACTTTATTAAAAAATAAGATACATATTTTGCATTGCTCAATGTTTGACACAATACCCGTACTCGTGCGGTGCTTATTGCTGTTGTTTACTTCCTTTTCCTTTTTTCTTCCAATAAAATATTCAATCCTTTGAATTTGCAAAAGATGCAATACTAAAAAAGAATAAGTACAATGACAAGCACCATAAAAAAAACGCAAAATCAACTTAAGTTAGACATAATAAGTAAAACAATACTATTGTACTATTTTCGTGGCCTATATGTAAAAATTGTAATCACATTATTATCTAAATTTAAAAACTTAGAAAACGAAATAATTTGCGTAAAATAGTTGTAAA
Organism: Agrenia bidenticulata; assembly: GCA_034694785.1. Lineage (NCBI taxonomy): Eukaryota > Metazoa > Arthropoda > Collembola > Entomobryomorpha > Isotomidae > Agrenia > Agrenia bidenticulata. The sequence continues at coordinate 7,002 of JAQFYM010000791.1, read as the reverse complement.
CAACGCGTTTGACATATAAGTTACAGTAACTATATACAACATGTAATCATATGTAGAAATAAATATTATAATGTATCGAAAATATGGTTTAAAATAACTTTTACGCCAATTATATATAGTAAAATCCAATAAATCGGATCATCGTTCTTCATGTAATATTTTCTTGACAGCTAAAGTATTATTACCTAGATTTAAGTTAGTGTCAGGTTTGATTTTATGCATATTTTATCATAGTATCTTACAAATTTTTTATTTTCCTAAATTACAAACAAAGATACAGAAATGCAAAAACGAAATAAAACAAGTATATACAAAACTATAGCCACACAAAACGCATATTTCGGTGTAATTTTTAGTCTGTTTGTACAACTACAGTTCTTCTTCATCATCTTTTTATTATTAATAAAGATATTTTGTGGATAGACTATGGTAAATATGCACTTAAATTATATATAAAAAGCATAATACGTGTTTTTTTGCATTAGTTTTCAGAGTATAACATTATATTTTACATTTCTAGATCATACAATGGTAATAGTTTGGCGACCCGAAATGCATCAGACTAAAATGCCCCATACTAATATGCTCCGGACTATTCTGCCCCTGACCGAACTCCCCCGGAGGAAATGAAAAATATTATAGTGCATACAACAAAGTGCCCAATGTCGACAGGAATGTTACTAAGATATGTGCACACAAAAGCAAAAAATGCTTATTTGTAAGGCCGTATTATAACTATAGACAGCATATTATAAAGCCAAAAACAAAACAATATCGTAAAATATTGCAATGTAAAATTAAAAAACTACTTAAAGACAGCAATATTACGTGTGAATATTGTAAACTAAGTAGTGATTTGTAAAATTAACGGTAAAATTAAAGTACGTATTCAATAACATGCATTAGAAATATATGAAAAAACTTTAACAAAATAAAAATACGCTAATAAAAACGCAAATATAATACCGACAATAAAAAATTATGAACTGCGAATAACTGACGACGCAAAAGTATTGAAATGAAAAAGATTAAATGTAAAACAACTCTAAAAATGTAGGCGTTGTTTGTATATAAACTGAAAATACAGGTTACAAAAACTCTAATAAATTAGAAGATGTTTGACAGTGTCTATCTTCTATAGTTTTTTTTTGCTAAAAAACCACCGAATAAGTATTTGAAAAAAAGGGATTCTATGATCGAACAAGAGAAGAAGAAAGAAACGAGACGACGTCGCGAGATATATAAGAAAGAATACATACGAGAAAAAAAATAATACCTAATACTTTGCAGAGACATCCGGTTTGTCAACATAAAGGGTTTACCGCACATGAAATGACAACGAACTATACATTATGACAGATGTACAAACTAGCGAGTACTGCAATGCATACAGTATAAGCACAAATAAGGGTACAAATGTACAAGCTTTCTTACCAAGATGCTAATGTGCGTACTCAGGCGATGCATAACAAAACGATGTTTTGTAAAGTTTACAACGACAAAACTAATAAAGAGAAAAAAAGCTATGTAAAAATGAGAGAAGTCAAATGGTTTAGTAAAACCATTTTATCCAGTAAAAAAAAATTAAATAAATTTGAATTGATGAAAACTAGAATAAAAAATACTGAAAAATAAGAAAGATAAAAAAATGACAACAAAGGATCAAATGGCAAAAAAAAGAGACAAGTGCATACAGGAGCCAAAAACTTTACTTTACAATCAGCAACATAAGCGGTAAAAGATTTAAAAAAAAATCCTTAGACAAGTTTCTATCATACAAAGGCAGCAAGAAGAGCGTGGAATAAAATACCAACGTTTTCTAGGTACAAAACACGCAGATGAAAAACCTGACGAACACCATGACACAAATAAGCAGACCAAGACTAGCTTACGTGTACGATATAACAATGTTTGAATAAAGGAACGGCATAAAGAAGCAAGATATGGTAGCAAAAAAAACTATTTGTATACCAAGAAAACAGAACGATGCGAGTTTTATTAAACTTTGTGGCAAGCATAACAAGACAATAAAAAAAGGTTGCAGATGTGTGAAACGAGGTACAAGCAATATTAAATAATTTAAAAAAATATTTTATTTGGTTTTTAAATTTGCAAAAGACGAAAACATCGACAGTCGGTATACTTTTTAGCTAAATGAAAAAACAAAGCGCTTGAAAAGCAATGAAATCGAAGTAAACGGTAATAAAAACAATGGAAGCAAGAGAAACATGCAGAAATTGCGCGATCAACATTAAAGACTGGCGTTTATAATAGCAGAACGCTGACATGTACCATTGCAAGCAAGACAAGACGTTTTCTGCGTAGTTTGTACACGAAATAGTCATACAGAGTATAATTTTTTTTTGAATAAGGGTTCTAATAAAGTAAAAAACAAAACATAACTTTCGGAGAAATGAATTTATAAAAAGAAAACGGGACATGTATAAAAAGCAACAAATTTTTTAAAAGAAGTCGTATATCAAAGTTTGAAAACGAAGGTGAGCGATACAGAACGTTAATTGGACAAAAGAAAATGTAGTTAAAAACCAAAAACGGCAACAAAAAAACAAAATGTTACACCTTACGACCAAAAAAAGCCACTAAAGCAGCGAACAAAAAACGGCAAAGAGAATATATGTATTTGACTCAATATAAGTCTCTAACAAAAGACAGAGATTACAAAATTCCGTGAAAAAATCTTAGACAACAATTGATAACGTGGGATATGTGAATTTTCGCAATTTGAATGCATTAAATTAATAATTTGTGTTTTAGATATAACACTTATGTAATACGTTTATACGTCGTTTTGTTAAATTAAACAGTTAATGGGTTTTTTTACACAATAAAAGTGGCAAAAGATTGATTTTTTGCGCTGGTAAAAATTTGAATAGTCTACAATATTTAATGAAAACATCTTGTAAGTAAGTAGGCATGTTTTCGCTGCAATAAACAATATCAAAACTGTAAAAACCATTTTGTAATAGTATGTAAGCTTTTGGGTATGCAGGTTTGTTTTTTCATGATTGGTTTGCTTAAATCTATATTAATTACATTATCGTTACCAAAAAAGTCTATTTACGCTAGAATATTAGTATTCTTTAGGACAGACCTGCATTTTTAAGTGTCATATTTTCTTTGTTAAAACTATCTTACATTTCAATACTTGCCATAGTATATTTTCACGCTTAATAATTTTTTATGCGGGATTTTAGCGTAAAAATTGCTACTAAATGGCAATTACTTACGTCTTAAGCGATCTTAAAATGTAAATGCTGACGGCATTATGTAAAATGTCAAGCATACGGCAAATAATAACTACAGTTACATGTTATTTTATCAATTTTTACATCAGATATTTTAGCGTGGGTAACGGCTGCCAAATCACGTCGTACAAGGTAATAAGCGTTATATTTTTACATGTGAGAAGCCCATAATTTAATGTTTACTTGCTATTTTCATAAAACTAGTATTTGTCGTATTCTGGTTGCACAATCAATATACACACCGGTCGTAGTAACTAAAAATATTTCTTTAAGGCTAAGATTTTTTATTTTTGGCATACATAAAGTTAAGAACTAGAAGATGTGGTTTGCAAGGCGCGCGGTTAATTTGGATTTGCTATTTGTAACGATCTGCAATACTATACCCAATCCATTACATTCTAACAGTAGTTTTTTCTATTTTACTTAGTTTTTGTTTTTTTTGCGTCATTTTTGTTCGCAACATAGCTTGATGTCCCTATATTGTGCAAAAAAATGTAGGTTCATTACTATTGCAAATTTCTTTGTCCCTTTATGCTGCTCAGATGCAATATAAATTTGTAAACAGGTGCGCTTCATAAATTTTTGTGCACTTTAAAATTCTTTATATTTATTTTGTATGTGATACGGGTTTCGTTTTATAAATGTTAAACAAAATATATATTGATCAATATCTTGCAATTTTTATAATGTGAGAGAAAACGGCGGTCTAAATCAACAATTGTTTCTATGTTGATATGAGAGCTTGCAAGGCACTGTGTTACAATATGTTTTGTAATAAATTTTCACTCTCAGTGTATCAATATTTCTCTTGATACTAGGTAGAACTAAACTGGGCTTGGAGTTATGCCCCCTTCAATATAGCAGTTCATATCTTTCCTCTAGGGATGTCCTGACGACATAATGAATACACCATGCTCATGTGCTAGTTGTTTATGTAATTCCGATGTTCCTAGTCGGCTTTTAGCAATGCTTTTCTGCAGGGGCGGACACAAGGAAGGGGCAACTGCCCCCGGTCATTGCTTAGGAGGCCCAAAAAATAAAAATATTTTTTTTTGTACAAACTTATGCAGAAAAAATATTTTTGCAATATAAAAATAATAAAAAAGCATGCTATATATTTTTTTATAAGATAGTCGAAAATATTTTGTTGTTGTTGAATTTTAGATTTCATAAGTCGTTTACCTTATACAATATTATATGAATACTACAAATTTTTTTTTTTGGTAAAGTTGTATTGGAATGTTAACTTACTCTGTATATCAAAAATACGCTGTTTTTTATGTTTTCGCTTTTTCAAAAAACTCTTAAAAACACATGTGTGACAAAAGAAATAAATGAAAATTGAAATAAACCTTGCAGCAGTGCATGTGTAATAAAAAACTTAGTAATGACTAAAGTTAAACCAATTATAACACTTAATATTATGATTTAAGTCTTATGGATTTGCGTTATCTATCTTTTTAACCCTTTATGACTTTTTTTGTTTTGTTGTGACGTCTTAAGTTAGAATCATGTAGCCGTCTTATCATTTGACCCCAAAATTTTATATACCGCTAATCCGGGTATTTAATTTTTTTTCGCCTTCTGATTTATACAAGTAGTATGGAAAGGTTTGAAGAAAAATAAACATGCAATTAAACATATAAGTATACATTTCTTACCCCTAGACTTTACTAGGCTTTTTTTTGCACAATAGTTATTCTGTAAACGATTTAGATCATAGAAAAGCATATAAGTTATAACAATTTAAATAATAGAATTTGACAATTTTAAAGTTCAATAAATTACGCACATAAATTCACAAAAGTATATAAATAGATCGCTTTTTGTATAAAATTTTATTATTTCGCAATTTTTTTATATTCTTGCAATTTTTAAAAAAATGATCACGATAGAAAGAACTTCCATTATCCCTTTTTCTCTATGCGACTTCTTATTGAACTTTTTTGCGGAAAGTGATTTGAGTATTTTTATATCTTGGCAAGAAGGTATACTTGCATCGCTCCTATTTGCACGTTCTTTCTCGAAACTTGATAGATTTTGACAGCATAAATGTTTTATCAAAAGGTGCATTTATTCGAAAAAGTTTACTTGAATGTGTTGTGTTGTATCATCTGCTACAATCAATATATAAAAAGTCTAAGATCTCGTATATTTTTTGACTTCACAATATTTGTAAGTTTATGGGTGTAAATTTAAAATAAAAAAAGAGTGAAATTAAAGAGTATTTAAAACAAAGTAAAGTACTAAAGGGTTTAGAATAGCACTGTTGTGCACAGATTTGCGTTAATAAATTAGTGTCAAACCTTCGTCTGGCAAAACATTTATAGTTTTTGTATTATTTATTTTTCAATTTAAAAATGCTATGAAAACGTGAGTCTATTTTCAAAAAAAAACTCACTTGTTGAATTGTCTGAAGCGTTGAAATCGCTTTGAAGTATATGAATCGTGTTATGTTAAACGGCCTCACGAATATTTATAATATTTAAACTGATTGACGGTAATCAAAATTCATAATTATTTACAACACATTTATACACAAAAAAAACGAATATCTAGTTGTATCTGTGTAATTGGATTATATCAATGGTAACTAAATGAATTCTTTACTGTGGTTGTTAAAAAGTGCATTGCTGTAAAAGGCCATATAAAAAAGACGTGTGTGTGTTTTTGGTAGTTTTTCATAACGTATAAACAATAGTTTTTATGCTTTAATATGTACTAGCTCTATAAAAAATAAACAATACATATATTTAGTGTTTGCAATAGGTTTGTGTTTTAAAACATATAACATCAAAAAAGTAATTTTATAAGGTTTTGACCACAATATTTATTTTCTGGCTGTATCCACTAATCTACATACCGCAAAAAAAAATCAAAGATGATATATTTGATTGTTTTGGTGTAAAGGCAGCATATCGTTAAGCTTTTATAGGCAATCGACAATAATATATTTTTGCAGTTGGCAAACATATTATATGCATCAAGTTTCATGTTAGTTTTTTTTATGATTCTTTACTCTATGTGTATAGAGTCATTACGCTGTAAAAGCAAAACAGTTCTTTAAAAACATATAAAAAAAAAAGTCGACAACTTGCCGATTATTAAGAAAATGCAATTGGTGACATCGAACAAAAAAAAACAGAACATAGTAGTTTTACGAAAAAGATCTACAGTTCTATAATTGAATCCAAATGTGAGTATCAAAAATAGTCACAATGTAAAAAAAAGTGGACAAATCACAGAATAAAATAAAATGAAAAACAAAAACAAGCTTGAAAAGTCAGCAAAAAATACGACAATACAAATCACACTTGTACTAAATGCAATAGGAATGTAAATTTTGAAGTGGTAGGAGTATGGGTATGTTGGTTACGTAAAAAGTACAAGAAACTATACAAAATATATTTATGGGTTATTTGTAGCATTATAACACAAATTCGAGCTTTAAAAATAAATTTTTGCTCTTTTTCCGTATGGGTTTTTCTTTTTTTCTATTTAATTTCTCTTTTGTTTCGGCGAGTTGTCCGCCGCCTTGTTTTATGGCCATTTGTCGAATTTATTGGTAAAGTTCAGTTACTAAATGCACAATATCATTACGCGTAAAGGTACAACAAAATTTTAAGTAGCGAAAAAAACATTTAAAAACTATAAAGTCACGTCTTTACCTCAGAAAAGAAAGCATTTTATATATATGGTCAAGATATTGCAAACTTACAATAGTATTCACGTACTA
>JAQFYM010000790.1:0-49034 GCA_034694785.1 Agrenia bidenticulata | reverse complement strand
TGTTATCACAAACCCACTACGGTCATTTGACCCCCACGGGTCAATATTTTGACCGATATAGGCCATCTTCGAACTTACACCTACTTAAGCCCAACAAACCAGTGTGCAAAATTTGTTGACTCTTGATTAAATCGTTCGTGAGTTATCAGTAAGACGGACGGACAGACGGACGGACCGACGGACGGACAGACGGACGGACAGACCGACAAGGGTGATCCTATAAGCCCTAACGAACGGGCTAAAACGGAAATAAATCTGGCCGAAAGATCTAAAATATGAAGAGAAGCACACACAGACACATACAGTATAAAATACAAGAGGAGATGCTTCCTTAGATCTGTATTATTATTTATAAGACTCCAACCCCTGTTATAGAGGAGATCACCACGCATAATACAAGTAGTTACTAAGGGCCGTTCAAAACTGCGTTATGAGGAGTATCCCATGTCATAAATCAAGCAAATCTCCACTCTGCACAGTAATCTCCTTGCTTTAAGTACATTAAGACCCCCTCATAAGCCATAATTCAATTTCACCCCTCGAGGGATCTAAATATCTCCAACTCTAGACTTACAACTGATATAGCCCCTTGACACTAAGCATATATAGGCTTCTGACAGAGGTCAGCAGGGTCATAACTGCCATCGTAATGAGGTGTAAAGTACAACTAGCTACAAGGGACCTGTATGAGCCAGCCGTTTTTGACCGAGGTCACCCAGTTAAAACTTTTTTGGTATCGATGAGGTGTAATGTATAACTTAGTAGAAGTGACTAGGTAAGGGAGGTATGAACAAGCGGGTTGTAATGTGAGAGCAAGTGTAAGTAAATGAAAAGTGATTTGAGGGATGAAGTTATTTAATTTGGAGGGAGAGTAGAGAGAGTAGGTGGGAGGTCTTCCTATGGGAAATAAGTCTCCTTCTTAGATCTTCTTGTGCCACTTGGGCCAGTGGGGGACAAGCTTTCCCCTCCTTTTAACAAAGTCACGGAAACAAATGACTCTTGTAATGTTGGAACTCTCTCTTAGTTCCTACTTACTAAGGAAGAGCTTTTGATATCAGAGCCTGGAGAAAGGCAGTAGGGATTTCCCGTGTCACGTTTTTATATATATTTTTTTTAAAGAAAGAGGCTTGCCCGAGGGCTTGCAATCTCTTAAGTTAATTGTAGTGTCTGGAGAGGTGTGATTATTGTATTTATTATTGCAAATTTTTTTTAAAAGCTTTTGAAACTTAATTAAAGGGTACAACATTATGTATTTCTGCTGTAGCGGGCTAGGGGGTAGACTTAAATGTGACTGGGTTTAGAAATAGGATTAGTTGGTGTTCCTTTTTGTATCCTCACTGCTCGCTATGTTCACTTTTAATGATAAATATTATTTAGTTATCTAAAGTATAGTCACACACCGACATCGACTCAATTTCAATCCATAAATTAATAAATGTGACAAGTGGTTTCAAAATGATTATTTTTTTAAAAAATTTAAAAATTCCCTTCTTTAAAAATCTAAAGAAGACTCGAAATGGAAAGAGACCAAAAAACGATTGGAGCTTTTCTCCAGCCAAAACAGCAATTTAGCAAACTGATAAAAGATTAAATATTTACTTGCGTACAATATTTAAAATTGAAAGAATCATCCCCATGCAGCACTCTACAGATAGTCTAGGACTTGGAACTAAAGCTTTCCCAACTAAAATAGTGCCACCTCCGACCAAAAAGAGTGGAGAAATGTAAATCGGCCACGACGGAGCAGTTTGTGGAGGTGTCAGTTGACTTTTTGTCATTGTCTCCAAATCTCATCTTTTTCTTCTTCTTCCCTGTGAATTTCCATTTTCACTCCCTTCCCTTCACATGACACTAAGAAAACACTTCTGATATCTTCACATCCCGGCTGTTCCCTTTTACTACCCGGTCCTCTCTCCCTCCTCTACAACCCAGTAAGTTTCCATTATAATTTGAGACTGATAAATGGCCCTACTCTCTTCTCTCAAGTGGCCATGAAATTGGATCTTCGTGTACATTATACAACACCCCGGAACATGATATACAAGGTCTGTACATAAAATCCGTCTGTCAACACTCTCATTTCACTTCCCTTCTCATAAATCTCAGGCAATGGACTAGGGGGACTCAAACTTACTAAAATCCACAACCCTTAAGGGCCATGTGAACTTGGGATTTTTCCACTAAGGGCACTCCCCTCAAAGTAAATTAAAGGGGGAGAGGCATTCGTAGTTCAAAGGGAAAGCCGCTCCAGGAAGCACCCACACCTCCCGTCAATGGTCTCGACTTGTTAGGGCTACAAGTGTCTCTGGGACGATGATAAAATGATATGAGGGGGATTCAGTGGCAAATACCCGGGTGTCATTTATTCAGTTCTAAATACATTTTTCTTCTTCTCATCATTGTTTATGGATAGCCTGTTAGATTTGATGAAGAGGAATCTCGAGACTGTTAGAAATATCTTCTATAGATTCCTGAGTTAGTGTTCCGTCTTAAATCTAGAATGGGATTGAAAGGAAACGGTTCGGTCTCACCTCAGAGCCTTTCTAGTTGATTTGCCACTACCTACTGCCCCAACCACCACGGGCATAAACTACTCCCCACTTTTGCCATCTTGAGAGGATGAGAAATCAAGTGGGAGGATATATGATTGGTTTTGGCACTTTGGCAGTGGCACTTTAATGCTTTTACAAAAGAGGTGGATGAAGGATCCTTGTGCTCTATTTTCCCCTCCCGGATCCTCAGTCCCCACCTGTCATCATTCATTTCGCTGAGAAAATACCCTCGGAATTATTTTCACCACCACTTACCATCAGCCTCAACTAAAATCTTTAATCTACACTCGAGAATGATGGGGAGAAAAGTTCCCGGCACCCTTTCCAAAAAGTTACCATCGCTTCTTAATCCAACTCATAAGTTCTAATACAATCCCAAAAGATTCGTCCACCTTCACTTTTCTTACATCGGATGAAGCCAGTGGGGGTAAACACTCGGCCTTTCTGTGCCCTAGACTGTCCCTAGCTAGACATACGGTATGTCTTCATTCCAAATTATTTCTGACACATCTTATCCAAGTGTTTGAAATTGTCTATAAGTTACATCCAACTTCTAATTGCTGCTTGTATACACACACGCACAAATAACCCACCCAGACTGTCCACCTAAAAGTGTCGGCCTTGACCACAGGGTTTTGAAATTGAGACTTGTGCGAATTTAGTCCCCCTGGGGATTTTAGAGATGCATAGGATGTGGTGTAGGTAGTGTTGCTTACTTATTTATACTTGTAGTAAGGGCCTCTGATTTGATAAGACTAAGAAGCTAGCTCTTATCTTCCAGGATATTTACGAGGATCGATTGATCTAAAAGGTTTTCGGTGTTGAAGGGGATTGCATATTTTATGACTCGAGTTATATTTTATTCAGCCTGGAGGTCCTTGAGTGGAGAGGATTTTAGAGGGCCTTGATTGTAAAACATTTGATTGTGATTGTGGGACGTGTGAAGATGTGAAATCGATGAGCTATCCAACCACTTCAACAACGCTCTAGGGTTACATTCTGTCGGTGGATCTGTGACTTTGATCCCAAGACATGTTGCTTAGGGGGGGGGGGGCTTCCAGGGCTACATTTGTAATTGATACAATCAAGGTATAAACAAAGCTGGTAGAAATCCATCAGGGCAGTAGAGTAAGGATTTAACTGACTTCACTTAACGTCAGTGTCCCCCAAGAACCTTCTCCTTACTATTATCAGCTCATTCTCAAAGAAGAAACGTCTCGGGTCAAAGATTGAACTATGGAAATCCTAAGCCATCATCCAGACATTTTCTTATCATCTCTCAATTTTTCCACATCATACAAAAGTAGTCAAGATTTAAATCCTTAGCTAATCCCTATGTCCATTCCCATTCCTATACACAACTCATAGTAGCATTAGAAGCTCTAAAGCACAGAAAAAAAGCTCAACCACAAGGAGAATAATATCCTGTACACTAGTGAACCATGACCCACTTGTCCACATTAGTCCAGAGACATTTTTAATGGATGTCATCATGACGAGAGTTTTAAAAGGGGGATCTATTATAACAGTTTATAATATAAGAGACCAAGGCTCATTTCCATTCCTCATTACACTCTTTCCTTCTGAACAACTCAATTTACAATTCTAATCCATCTCATCCACAACCTAGGAATCTTCGAGAAGGACATTTAAAAAACATTTCTTTATAATGGAGCTCATTCCTCAAGCCTTTGCTTTATGAAGTAACTCCAAAGAGTCTCAGTCCAAAAACTCACCGGCTCGTCCTAATACTAACCAGTGGACTTGACTTGATGAGCCAGTGGGGGCCTTTCATCTCTATTCACCCGGGTTTGAAAAAGTGTGGGTAACGGTTGGAAAGTGACAGCTAAGCCCCCGTCATCCTCATCATCATAACCGTAATAATAGTACTACATTGTTCTAGTCTACTTGAAGACTTTTAAGCCTTTGTCTCCCTGTCTCTCGCTCTCTTTCCAGACAAGGCCTTTTTTTCTTGGCTCAATGAGCAATTGTGTTCAGAACTCAAAATGGTCCTTTGAAATATACACCACAAAGATATTTCTAATAGGAGGATGGAAGGGAGGATAATAATAATAATATAAATGGTAACTGGCAACTCCTGAGCTTTCCCTACTGGTAACTTGAGCTTATGGATAATTAGATGCAAACAGGGGAAACTCAAAAGCTCTAACTTAAGTCCTTAGCTTATGAGAGAAAAAGTTTCAAACTCTTTGTTACATTTAAAGCCATTTGTTAAGTAGCCTCGGAGCTCCTTTCAAACAGCACATCATTATCATTAGAGACCGCAGAAAAATTCTACCCACATAGTCTTTCATTCATGGGGGGTTGCTAAATACCCGGGATGTGGCATTAAGACCGAGGTCACACTGAGGTCACAGACTTCATACCTCTAATTCTGTCTATCTTATTGTTATGGGGCATTGTGATATTTTTTTAAAACTCAGGATTCGAAACTTGAAACTAATTAGGTGGATGTTAGCCCTTTGTCCTCCAACTCTTCACAACTTTTTCACTCTCTGGTATAGTTAATGCAAAGCAGGGCCCTTGGGCACTATTGTGACAAGTATCAATCCTATTGTTAAACTCCACAGAGTACAGTTTCCTTCAGCTGCTCAGCCTCTTTTAACCAAGTCATGTATGAGATCGTAGTAATTAAAATCAGAGTAACTCTTTGGACAACGTATCTTACCTCTTCTTATAATTAAGGATAAAAAAATCAATATACTCTCTAGGTATGCCTATCTACAATTTCCTCATAATTAATTTCCTGTCTTTTTCTAATCTTTGTGGATAGAGGAAGGAAGATCGGACGGATGCTGTTCAGATAATGCCAACATGAACACCTCAACAGACCTGGAAGATTTCAGCAACTCATCCCTCGAGCTGCTTAAGCACATAAACTGCACCTTCATCGACCCTAACTCTACACAATTTAATGACCTGGGGTGCTTAGGAGGAGAGCAGTACAACCCCAACATCCTCGCATCCCAATGGTGGATCAATGTAATACTCCAAGTCCTCTATGGCATCGTCTGCTGCATCGGACTCTGTGGCAACACCCTCGTCATCTATGTCGTCGTCAGGTTTTCAAAGATGCAGGTCAGACCCTTAAAAAATCTTACTGGAAGCGGGGGGGGGGATATTTAAGTACTCACTAATTAGTAACGCCCTCTTAAATTGATTCCCTACAGACGGTCACGAACCTGTACATCGTCAACTTAGCCATAGCGGATGAATGGTTCGTACTGCTTTTAGTCTCATTTAATGTTTTTAATTACTTTTTTTTAAATTTTTGAATTCATAAGTCAATTAATTAATTAAAAATTAATTGACACAGCTTTCTAGTCGGGGTTCCGTTTATAATGGCCACTATTGGAATCGGGTACTGGCCCTTCGGTAAATTTTTCTGCAAGGTCTACTTCACATCTACTTCTATCAACCAAATCACCTCGTCCATGTTCTTGCTCATCATGTCGGCTGACAGGTAAGGGGGTGTGGATAATAATCATAACAATAATCATAGGCAATCACAATGATAGCAACAATTGTATAAGAATCCTATCCTCACTTCTTTTGGCACTTGCCACGTAGTAAACTTGTAAATTGTAGTGGAAATGGCCCTTAAAGAAACCAGAGCTGAAGGGTTTGCCAACTGGCAGTGGGGAAAGTTGCAGTGGCAGTGGCAACTTTCCCTCCTGTCCTATCTCAGATACTATTATCATATGCCATTGTAAAAAAAACGTATGAAATACCACCTCCCATCTAATCTTCATACACGACCTTATCTTTCGACTCTCTTTGTTGAGAAATGAACAGGGCTTTTCAAACTTGTTCCACACTTTCTCAACGAGTCCACAAAAGAGTGTGGCGATAGGATCAGGAATTCATTGTACACCCAAGTCCTCTCCATACCAGACCAGTTTGTGTAATAATAATTTATGAAAACTACAATGTGCTCTCCTTCTCCCTGGCAATCTCAAATTCTTCCACATGCTCAAAAAAGTAGTAGAAATCCGTGAAAAAATAGTTTGAAAAAAACTGTGAAATGGAATGATGTAGAGAGCCATTAGATTATATAAACATACTTAGAACTTGACAGAGAATAGAAGACATTTTTTAGTATTAAAAATATATCAAGAAGGAATCCCCTGCATTTCCTGCCCTACTCTTCATCTTCATGCCCATTGGCTCTGGGTTGGCTTTGGCTTTGGCTTTTGGAGCTGCTTGGCCCTTTTTTAGACATAAGTCTCAAAGATATACTTATCCAAGTTACAGTATTACACTTATATTAAAGTCGGGAGGGAAATGTGGCTTAATGGGCCACTATTTTATGAATATTTCATTCAACGTGAGCACAGTAGTTTAGATAAGACCCTACTTAACGACCTACTCACCACCTACAACCAATAATAACACCTATGGTACTCTCTTCCTATTTTATGTAAGCCATAGGTGGAATAAAAATAGTCGAGAGAGTCTGGAAGAATTTCTGAGGAAAAATTTCAGGAGGAAATTACACTTTGGTTATTTTAATATGGACTAGGCGTCTACGGGCCCATTAGGGGGACGGCACTATTATGAAGCACATTTTTCTAAGGTCAAGTTTCAATTTTTTCCACAGCATCAAATTATAAATGTGTGCTCTGCTTAGTCTAGCAAATCCAATGAGATAATCAGCTTTAAAATAAGTTCAGTAGTTATTGAGAAGTAGTGAAACAAGCAAGTAGACATACAGGCATTTTTAGGGAATTACAAAGCAGACTAGGGGCCACTTAAGGACATTTTCCTATGTCAACTTTTGATTATTTTTACAGCATCATAATTATACATCCCTAGTAATCTCGACTGCCTAGTGAATTGAATGAGCTAGTCAACTTTAAAATAGGTTCAGTAGAAGAAAAGAGGAATAATGAAACAAACAGACAGACGGACAGACATTTCTAGGGAATCATAGAGTAGAATTTATGTATAGCCACATAGAATTCTCTTCTCTGCCATTAGGGCCAAGAGTAATAAAATATTTTCTTTCTCATAAAGCCATGGGGCCTTTAGTCCTGAGTCTTGAACATGTCAGCAATTCCGAGCATCTTCAGTGTGGGTGGGGTGTAATATTTTTGTTTTCTAAAGACGGAGGAGTTATTAGATTCCCTAAATGTTTACCCATACTCCTTTTCCAAGGCTCAAGTCTGAGATATTAATTTTTCCCGAAGTGATCATTAGACCAAAGTGTTATGTACTTATTTAGTTATTTTCTCTGAATGAAAATCCCTTAGGTACTTGGCCGTGTGTCATCCTATCAGTGCTCCAAAATTCCGGACCCCCTTGGTTGCTAAGTTTGTGGCACTTACAGCCTGGACCCTTTCAGCCCTCATCATGGTCCCTATCTTCCTCAATGCCAATACTCTCTTGGTGGACGACAGGGTGAGTTGCTTTCTTATACTAAATATCGAGATTCCTCAAAACAATTCCACTCATCATTCGACATACAAGGATAAGGCATAAGAACACATAAAAAATTATTTCTAAAAACTTGGTCCGCATTTATTATTGTAAGGGATAGTTAATAGTACACACGAGCCGTTTGACGTCCTGAACCCCCAAGTCTGAGCTGTATATGCACAATGAGATCATTTCCATTGTTTAAGCTAAAGTTGTAGAGGTGGGTATTTTCCCTTCCGTTTCTTCCACACGCCGGGGATTGTTTAGTATTCTTCTTCATGCTGTCCCCATTCCGGGTAAGTATTCTTATTAAAAAGAAACTGGCCGGGTGGAACGCGGGGCTTTGTAATCTCATTTCCCCTTCTTAGAAATACTTTGCCCAAATTTTCCCAATGTTCTCATTCCCATCATCCTTTTCTATTTACTTTACAAAATCCTATAGTCCTCCACATCCGAGACATTCCAGAGCCCACACAACCTTCCTCTGCCCCTCAAGGCCCTAAGGTATTATATTTTGCGAGGAGCCTTTGTGGACGGAGAAGTAGTGCACCGGATCTAATAGATTGACCATAAATTCCCTAGCCAAGGCGAATTTGACTGTGACATTACATCCCCCTCATATCAAGTTATAGGAGCCTAGTCTTTTAGTTAATCCATTTGTTACGATCCGCTGCGTCCTTATGAGGGGAATTTAATGCCATGCCGTAAACTGCAGTCTGTCCCTATCCTGTTGCCACTGGATGTGACTTACTTACAGGGATATGCCCAGGACGTAGTTTTAAATTTGGCCGAATACAATTGGGCCTATTTTAGGAGCTTGTGACTCATGTATTCATTTCACCTCACAACTCCTCCGGAAATTCCCTCCTTTACTCAACCAGAAAGTTGAATCTCGTAAAATAAACAAAACTTTAAAGACTTGTCATACAAAGGGGACTCCACACCCTGCGTCCTTTTCTAGGCTTGAAAAGCAAGAGACAGTCGCTGCTTGTACCAAGATGGTAGAGTTGGTCACAGGTTTTCCCTACGGTAAGTGGAGGTGCCCTTGAAGGGAAAGCGCCGGAGAAAGGACGGAGGTGGTTTTATGGTCTTCCACAAAAGGCTCATTGAGTTGGTGGTGCCGTCTTAAAACTTTACAACTTTTACTTCCCGGTCCGGCCTTCCTTGGCTTCTTTAGACTTTAGTAGCTGGGGAGTTTAAGAGGAGTGATGGTGGATGTTTAGTAGAGAAGCTGGATCATTGCATCTCAAATGACAGAAACAAGCTGGAGGACGTTGGACCATGTATATCCGGCCTCTATCTTCTTATGTACTGGCCTTTTTTTTATGGCTTTGCTGTCAAGGGATTAGAATTTTTTTTCAAAGTATTAGGGGATTTCCTATTTATTACTTTGGATAATAAATTCACAAGTGGGGGATATCATGGATTTAGATTTGAAGCTTAAGGCTGGATTAATCATTGAGAAGGATGAGGAGGATTAAAGTAGAGATTTTGTGTTGTCGAGTTTTAGATCGTATGACTTGAGTTTGAAGATCGTTTTAGTAATATTTTTTTAACGCATGTTTAATGATTTAAGTAGCTTTAATTAAAACACGGTTGAAGGTTCAAGATTTGAAAAAACTAATTGATACCAATAATAAATTTTTGAATACCATTTAAAATAAATTAAAAATTTAATTCCAGGAAAATTGCAACATATTCTGGCCCGGGTCAGAGTCAATCTCCGGAGAGTCCATCTTCATAGTCTACTCGTTCATCCTAAGCTTCGCAGTCCCTCTAACCCTCATCATGATCTTCTACGTCCTCGTCATCATGAAACTCAAAACCGTAGGACCAAAACGACGCCCACCCCAGCCATCCTCAGCCCCACCGCCCACCATAGCCCTTTCTGGTGACCAAAGACTTAGAAATGACAGCACGTCCCCTGGGGCTCCCAACCACTTGACACCGGCAGTTGTGGCCCTCACACCTCAGCAAACGAGTAGAGCCAAGGATAGGAAAAGGTCACACCGCAAGGTCACCAAACTTGTGTTGACAGTGATCACAGTCTACTTCCTTTGCTGGGCTCCCTACTGGGCCTCCCAAATGGCTTTGATATTCATGCCCAACAATTCCAATCACTCTGGGGCTATGCTGACACTCTTTCTTCTTACGGGGTGCTTATCGTATTCCAACAGGTAGGTTATCATAATCTCTAAGGCTTATCTATAATATCCATGACTTATCATCCTGTATTCTTTCTTCCCAATTTGTAGCACAATGAACCCCATCCTGTACGCATTTCTCTCCGACAACTTCAAGAAAAGCTTCCTCAAGGCCTGCACTTGTGCAAAAGGGCAGGTGTGTTCCATTTAATATAATCAATATTAACTTGCCCCTTCTTTACTATAGAGATTTTTTAACACTTCAATAGAAACCGCTTTCAGCTTCCATCAAACGTGCTTTGTAAATAATTGAGATCGCTTCAACTTCCACAGCACTTACGGCCCCTTTAGACCTCTTTACCCGATGGGCTCCTCCTCAAATAATCTATAAGAGCTAGAATCCGGATATGGGAAACCGGAGCGGGTTTTCTCACCACTTTCTCTCTGCTTTTGCTTGGGTATAAACTTGTAGACATTTTTTGGCCCTATGCACTCACGAAAATCAACCCTTGAACTCTGAACTAAAACCCACACTGAATTATATAAAGCTTGCTGCAAAGTTTCTTAAAATGTATGAAAAACCTTGAAATTCAAAGCTAAATATTTTGCACGTGCTTACGCTCAAGGTGATCTCAAGTAGAAATGCATGGTAGTATGTCCGTGTGGGGTTTTACTTGATTGCGTGTCCACGTATGAAATCAATCCTGGTTTTTCGTCATTACTTAGCTAATAAATCTGCAGTTCGGTGTAATGGTGGTATTTATGTCATGGTTGTAGTGACATTAGTTTCTTTGTTGTTTTTTTGTAATCCTTATTCGTTCGGCTTGTGCTCTGATGTCTGTTGCTGTTGATGTCCATGGTCCGTAACTGCCTTTGATGATGACTGATGGGAATGGACGATCATGGACGATGATGATGGTCAGTGGTGGCTGAGGGAGAGCCCAAGATGTGAGATGACAATGGCCACAACTGTTGAACTCACTCCGCCTCAAAGTGCTAGTGGACTTTCTCAAGATGAAGATGATGGATTGGAGGAGACGGCTGGGCATTTTCATTTCGATACATTAGAGATGTCAGATACTGTTTTTTTTATGAATTTTTTTATATCAACGATGTACTGACTCTCTGGCTTAATACCGACGTATCATCAGGCTTTTAAAATACAAGAGCACCCCATTCCGAGATTTAAGCCGGATTCATACTCGTGCTTTCTCTTTTACAATTTCTATCTTGCTCATGTTAAAAATAACTTAACATGGATACCGAAACAGTTAAAGAGAAGTACTCGTATAATTCCAGCTTTTAGCTCCAGATTTTGAATGAGTAAAATAGTCTGAAACCTCTCCAGGAATGCTTACCAAAAGGAATTAGATGAATCTAAAGAAAGTATTTGACTACATCGGGCCTTACTCAAAGACTTTGTTTACAATGACTAATTTGTTTCTTGTCAATAATGAGCTTGTAACAATGAGTTGATAATATTTCCCCGGATTTACTTTCCATCTCCTTGAGCTTCAACGAACCTAGTTAATGAGAACACAAATTATCCGAAATGACAAAGAGGAGACGGGTGACAGGTCTCAGCCTATCACCAGTCCCAGACTCATACAACAATCAGTTCTAATTGTTCAAAAGTCAGTGAACAATCCTGCATTAGTCACAATGACTCACAATAGAGACTCAAGGTGACAAAGGACGGTGTGAAATACCATAAGTGCCTATTAAATTATTTTCTTTTCAATTCCGCACGGCACGTTGAATAGCCAGATGGGAAATAGAATACGGCCTTATTACTCACAGGATACTATTCGAAATTAGACAACAACGTGACTTATCACAGCCATACCTGTACCCGTTCCTCCTGCCTAGTGTAAACCATATCAATATCATTCAAAGTCACGTTCCACCTTCGTAATGATCATACAGGACTTTATGTAAGGGACCACTCAATCAAATGAGAATAACACATCCAAACTTTTCAACCATAGTCTTTGATACAGTAAACAAAGATTGGAATATTTAGTCAATCGAAAATTTAATCAATCTCATTGAGAATGGATAGGACAATTCTCAGGGGACTCTGTATTCAGCTAGTCGAGTCGAGGGGCTTGAGTCGAGACTTGTGTAGTCAAATACATTTGCAAATGTTCAGAAATTGGAGATGTAATTAAAATTAATTACTGTGACTTTCCGGCAATGTGGAAGCTCAATAGCTGGGAAGGATGGTAAGTCAATTGGGGAAAGACATACAAAAGAGACTCTTCTCCACCGGTGTGGGTTGATTGGAATTTTTTCATTACTAAAGTTTTACTTGATTGCTGAAAGGATTTTATTTTTGAAACTAATAGTAGTTAAAAGGTGGTTCTTGTGAGTAGCTTGAGGAGACAAGGAGACACTAATTTAATATAAACTTAAAAAACCGTGGAATGCTCATAAATTGTATTTGAATTGCCTAGGACGTCAATGCCGCACTCCACGTTGAGAACTCCAACTTCCCCCGCGGGACAAAAAAATCGGACAAGCAAAGAAAAGGAGTCATCCCCACCTCAGGGACATCAGGAGCTTTGACAGGTCAAGGGGGACACACAGGGTCAGCGGTAGATGGACTAGGGGGAAATAATGCTGAAATAAAAAATCTACTCCAAGTCCCCAGTTCAGGGTACGGCCATTCCATTTCCCACAATTCAAAAGCCATGGACGAAGATGACGAGTCCGGAGATTCGGATGAAGACGAGGGGGCAGCGATTCTGGGCTCTTCGGAGGGGATTAATGGACAGGGGATTTGTGCAGTGTCCACCGGTATCAACAGTCCATCTACAAGTACGACGGGGGGCTTGAACTCTTACACCGGCCCGGGTCAAAATACATTCATCCAGGATGGTGTTCACGTCACTAGTCTTTAGCTATGTGGGATGTAGATGTGGACATGTGTACGGGATCTTTAAGCTCTAAGGAGATGTATACGTTTCTTAACTGTTGTATTGTTGTCATACGGGGAGCAGGTATTCCTTCTCCCGTACTCGTTCATTAGTACGGACTTTGATGACACTGAATCACTAGGTTAACAATGGATTAACAATGGATATAGTTAATTGATGAGAGGTGCTTTCTAGTTTTACTGGTAGGTTTAGAAGGAGGGGATATGGATCTCGTTTAATTATGTATGAAAAAAATATTGTCACCATCTTAATATTAATATAGTCAATGTTTTTTTAAAGTTCAAAGTTCATCCGATTATAATCATGCCCTTGACCAAAAAATGTAGTTTTATTTTGTACATCAGAGATTTAAAAATTACACTATCCTTTTGAAATGTATTTGGATATGGAGGTAAAGAATCAGGATAGTTTTACTATTAAAAAACTAGGTGCTGAATTTTTTAAAAAAATAGTTTTTCGAATTGGATTTGAAATGTTCAAAAATGACATTTTCAGAAATGAAATTTTTTGAAAAGGACAATTTAAAAAGGGGGATGGAGGAAATCATTAATTATAGTAGATAAGAGCAGTCAATGATAATCATGTAAATAGATACGGGACATTCTCAATGGATAAATACTTAATGAATAGAACTCACTATACACATACAATATAAACTCACTGTGAAATTTAAAACTTTGTAATTATTTTATGTGATACACAATGTCTAAGATTTAATCCTCTAATAAGCTTAGTAATAGAGAGTGTAAAGCACTTGCAATTTATAAGACACAAACAAATCTTGTGGCCGGATGGTCAGTGTGGGTGTGAGAAATTGTGTGCAGATTTTATATAAAAAAAGTGATCAATTATTCCGGTTGTACCTGACGATCTGGTCTTCTGTCCTCCTTCAATTTTCTTACCCACAAATAAATGCACAAAATATGTTGTTATTCACCTGAAAATCCCATTCATTCCTCTACAGTTGGCAAGCATTCTCCAATTCATAACAATAAACATTATTGAGGAAACCAACGTATGTAAATCCTACAATTATTCATGGGAAAAAAACTATTTACAATTGGTTAGGAATCTTTCAATCCCTACACACCCAACACATCTTCCCATATGACCCAAGAGGTCAGTCTCATGTACTCGAGATGTGTGAGCATATTTCCTATAGATATTCACTCACAAAATATAAGCATAGCCACTTAGCCACTTAGATAAAACCTCGAGGGATATGTTGGACAGTTGGACGGTATTTGCAGGCATCTCGCAAATTGAACTAATTTAGATCCATTAAACAATTTCATACATAAGCTGTATATATTGACATCTCAATCTAGATTAAATTAAACTACTGAATTTCATTGAATGATAATCATAATGATTTTTCATGATAATTTTTGTATAGATACAATGAGGATGTTGCTCAAGATAAAGGGGAAGAGGAAGTTGAAGCTGGAGTTCCAGCTTAAGACATAACATCAACATTCACTTTCACCTTCACCCTCAAAACTCAAAACATGACCCCCTTGAGAAAGGCTCAACTTTTCCAAATGATATATTCAGAAAAGCCAAGAGCATTGGGATTTTTGAATTGTTTAAATATGAAGGGGTGAACAACCATGTGAATCAAAATAATAAAACAATGTGCTCTCTCAGTTTTAATATCCACAACTCTTTAGTGTTTACGGAACACTAACAGAGACCGACGCCTTTCAAACCAACTTGTTCATTGAACTGTGAATAATTTAACATTCCTTAATTGATCAGTTTTAAATTTAGCTATTCAAATCCCTTGTAATACATTTGTATTTAATGCAAAGGATGAGGCATTGCATTGCTCTATTGACGATCCTGGAAACGTTGCCCCTGTTTAGAATGGATATATTAGACCTTAATAGCATCGGTGGTTTGGACCCTATTGACGACTTGGATTTAGATGAACTCTACCTTCCAGATTTTACGGAAAAGGAGCTTGAAGAGTATTACTTCCGAACGGGCTCTGAAGATTTATCCTTGCAGAATATGTATGAAGATCCGGACAATTTGGACTCACCTTTATACAATAAAGTCAGAGTCATTCAGGTTGAGGTGAAGACATTTAATTTGGAAACGAATAGTTTAAATCTTGATTGTAATTGATAGTGAATTAAAATTAAATGACCATGACCTCTTGCAGATATCAATGGTCCATGGGTTCAAACTTGAGCAGTTGATAATTGAAACGGATGAAATCATACTACCAATGTGCATGAAAGCCAATGAGTTGTTCTACAAGCTGATGAAGATTGACGAGACCATTGGAATTAATCAAGAGTTTCGAGACACAATTGTACAGCTTGTTCATCAAGCTAAAGAAAATATCGAGGCTATCCAAAAGGTATTTCCACTTATCCAGATTAACGTCAACTGTCGTAGGGACACTTAGAGATACTAACTTAAAATTGCACTTCAAGTGTCAAGGGTGGCAAGAAAATTTGCATATTTTGTATTTAACAGATGTGGAAGGTGTATAAAGAACCGATAAGAGCAAAGCGCTTAAGAACTTTTGATCAACTTAGCAAAGACCTGGATGATCTTTCCAACGAGTTTGAAGACAAGGTGGATAGTTTTGAGTATGAATTTGGAGAATATGAAGAGTTCCATATCCCCGAATTAATCAGTCAATGCGAGACAGCAATTGAAAAAGTATACTGCTCATTATTTTATGATATATGACAGTGGCATATAAGAGTATTCTATCTTTTTTTAACTTAGAAAAGCGCGGAGGAGAAAAGGATACATCGAATGTTAAATGTGTTCATGAAGGAAGAACGAAACCTTGTCAAACTTGGGGTCAAGCTCTGGGTCAACTCCCAGGTGGACTACGACATAGTAAATAATAAAATATGTATATTTTATACAGCACAGCTTTCAATTGTGAATCATAACTGTAGAAATTAACTTGGAAATTTCATGTTTTGGAAAAGGATGAGGAAGGAAGGTACCGACGGGAATTAGCTTTTTTGAACAAGAAAAAGAATAACCGACAGAGAAAAATTATAACGCAAATGAACATTAACCGAGCAACGGTAAAAAATGAAACGGACCAAGTGGTTCAGAAGAATATCGAGAAAGATGAACTTTAGTAAGATAAATTATAGAATTTACAATACTGAGAAATAATGCATCTAGTCATGCAAAATCTACATCAATTGTGACTTTGTTCGTTGTTGATGGTTGGGATTAAGTCATAAGTAAAACTACTACCAATTATAACTGTAACAAAATATATATTTTTTCTCTAAAGTAATATGTTCAATTTAAATTAATGAAATTGCCAAGATATACTCACATACGAACAAAACATAAATAAATATGTGATAAGATTAAATAAATTCATATAATTTCATTTCAATTAATGGCAGGAAAGAGGTTGGACTATTTGTGCCGGCTGTCTTTGCTTAATAAAAATCCAATATAATAAATTGTCATATTTTGAATCATTTAGTATCGAGAGAAAGGTTAGGGATCCTTGGAATCTCTTTCTCAAACAATTTCCGCTGAAGATCAGACTTGAGGGAGCCGTAGGTCGTCTCCAGCTGCTTCCTATGGTACTTTTGCAAAAATAAATTACAGTGACGAATAGTAGCTCCAGTGTACAATGTCTTAAACGAAATGGCTTGTCCATCCAAACGATTCACAAACGGTAAGGCTGAGGAAACCAATTTGTATGCTGACCTTCTCATTCTTATGAAGCATATCTTTGTGCTTCCATTCACATACTTGGCTACAATTTAAAAACATATGGAACCGGATATTAAAAACAGGAAGCTTAGTCCAGAAACTCCAAAATGTTATTTGCAATCCATACCCATTAGTCCAGCTTTGCTAAGGGCAACTCCTTGAACTCCGTGTAGAGTTCTAATCGATTTTGTTATAGCTTCTGCCAGTGCATTGGCCCGAGTTGTGGTGGGTGCTTTCCATTCTCCGTCTGTTTCAATCTCTGTGACCACGTACCTAGAATTCAGATTTTTCGAATCTCATCATTTACAATCCACAATGTTTACATCAATTCCATAAAGTTTTTCTCACAGACCTGTGACGTAATCGGACCATGTTCTCAACAGCTCAAGCTTACTTTACTAATAAATCTTTGCTGAAAATGTTTTTAACAAAATATTTCAACTAAAAGTTTTTACGGATTAAGCATCCAATTACAATTAGAGTTCTTTAAAGTTAAAGTCAATTAAAATTAAGTCAACTATAGGTAAAAATTGTTATCACGGATCGAAAATTATTTTGAATTTGAATTCAAACTTTTCCCGCTTCTTTGATTGCCGTCTTCTGCAAATTATTATATTTGCAAGAAGATTTTTGAAAATTTCATTAGACTTTCAAAATTAAAATTGCAGAATTGATTTCAATTACTGATGAAAGCTTCAAATTTCTAAAACAATTCTCAATCCAAAATTTCTTTCATTCAACACACCTATCATCTTTCTTTATGAACAACTCCAAAATCCCTTCACTCAGGCTTTACCCCATTCACACAACATGCAAAATTCAAATCCTTGAATTCTGAAATGTAAATCTCGTAAAATCTAAATAATTTCGAAAAACTACCTCAAAATCTACAAAAAAATAGCCAATCTAATTAAATTTTATCATCCCTACTTACAGTACACATGCACAGCCCTCACCATCTGCTCTTTAGCCCTTCAGATTTTCCAAGACAAAATCCAAGTTTACCTCAGTCCAAATCAAATTCGAAACTTATGCGCTCCTCCATCCATGACGTACTTGAATAGGCGGATCCGCAACATCTACGCCAATACCAGCTGAGAACAGTACTCTACCGAGTGGTAGAATATTCTGGGGGTCTCGTGAAAGCCTCCTCTGGAAGACTACAGAAAAACTGACTCATCACTCCTATGTGGCCATCCACTTACTACGGCACCAGCTGTGAGTTCATCTTTAAAAAAGGTTAGTTACACAGCAACCTTTGACCTTGCATTTCATCCTTGTCTTTTGAAACTTACAGCTTTGAACGTAATCTGTGTGTTGACCCTTTGCTCATGTAAGACGGGAAGCTAGGAGAGCAAACTCATTCATTTGCTGTTGGGACTTCCTCTGTGGAAATTGTGTCTGATCGTCACCTCTTGGAAATCAAAAATTCTTGCGACGATTTCAAAACCCGTGCCCTACCCTTACAATACAAAAGCTGAAAAGCCCTGATTTTTTACAAGTAAGCCCTTGCTGTAATGTTAATAAAGTTGCCAGTGGTTGTTTGGAGAGAGCAGAACTGAAGGTAAATGTCTTTGCCCCACGTAGAGACCTCATCATCAGCTTTTCAAAGGGACCACAACTCCGCATCTCCCCCTATAGTACCCGGTAGTGAGAGTACTGCAAATAATCGTAGTAGTAACAGTAAAAGCAAAAGTCGATCCCCAGGAGACGACCCCTTTTTCTCCGAGTTCCACTCCAGGACTCAAAAGGACAAAGGTCATAAACCCCCGCGACCCAGACTTAGTGAGCGTATCTTCAATCGGAAGCCGCCGCACTCCATTTTCGACGAGGACAAGGACTCCTTCGTCAACGACTTGAGAAAGGAGCTGGATAAGGAGAGGAAAATGTTTTTCGACGGTGTGGACCCTTTTGGACATTTCCCAAGGAGTAGGGGCACTTCACCCGCTCCCAATACTGGAGGATCTGCTAGTCCTAGAATGGGAAGGGTAAGTTATAAGTTAATTGCATTCTATTTCAGCTAACTCTGATTAGTTGTAGTTTCTCAAGTGGTCATAGGAAATTGAAGTACAAATTTCCCAGGGAAAGTCGGACTTTCTCTTTAAACTCAATTACATACTTTTCACCTTGCCGTATTGCAGTCCAGTTTTGTTTTTCTTCAAGGAGAGTAGGATCTAGGATACCAAGGGTGAAATTAGCATTGCAAATTTCCAAGTCACCACCGATCCGATCACCGATAGAGCTTATAGTTAGTGGTATGGAATTATGATGGAGCTTTGGATTGCTTGGTGAAAAACACATTTCTGTCAGTTACAGTTTCTCTCAGGTTAAAGTCGATCTATCAAGCTAAGTTCCAAGGTCTCACCAAGTCTCATGTCATGTTAGTCATAATAATGTATACTAGTCGCGTATGTCCCTCTGTCATTAAAAGTATAGTCCATAGTTAATAGTCCTGAAATAGCTTTTGTTAGAAATGTTTAATAACGTTAAGTTACATTTCATTTTTTCATTAGAACTTTTATTAAGTCCGGATAGAATATGAGATAAGAAGTTTGTACCTTTAGTTACGTCCTTACTTTTCTCAGGAAGTTAAAAACAAACTCGTAATTGGTTATTTAGTATTGGTGGGAAATTTCTGATGGATAGACAGTGTGGCGCATTGACTTTGTTTATACATGTATATGTTATCAGTTCACACTTTAGCAGCCTCTCAGCTGTCTAATTAACTAGTAACGGACATGGGTGAGGAGGGTGGTAGTATGGGTTGTATAGTATTTTTTCATATTTTTGTCTCTACTTTATCATTGTCTTCAGATAAAGAATTTGAGCAAAACAGTTCGAGTTTCCAGTTAATGTTATCCTACAAGATAATTACTGAAGCTATTAAATACTCATCGTCTACGTTAGGACTTTCATTTTTTATTTTCCTAAGTATTTGTTCCGTTCCACAGCAGAAGCAGCAGTTGATTTTGCATTGATGACTGTTTGGTTGTATTTGGTTGGTGACTCAATATTAAGCGTCAAGTGTCATCATATTTATCATGTGTAAAATGTCAAATCAAGTCAAATGTACAAATACTGTGATGATGAAGTTGATAAAAACCGCGTTGAAGAGTTTAAAAAATAGTTGTAGGTGTTTGTTTACACACCTTCTCAGACATTTTATTAATATGAGAAGGTGTCGAGGATGAACTCATCACTTCAAGTACAGAGCTCACAAGCTTATGGGGCTGGTCAAGTGAACGAATGTTAGTTTTTACATATTTTCATTTTCAGCATTGTTACTTGTTACTTCGTCATCATGAGCACACTTGATTTTGGTCTTGTCAGTGGGTGGAGATGCATTTGCATTTTATTCAAGCTCGACTAGCAGTCATTTTAATGCACATATTTATAATGATATGAATTCATCTTTAATCTTAACTTTAGAAGAGCGTTTATATGCATCAGGCTGCAAAAGGGTTAATTTTAACCTGTGACTGACCTTTAACAGTTTTTTAATACGAAATTGAGTTGACCTTCGGTTCTCTAGACCTGCTAAAGTGCTAATCCCAATCCCGATTAATATGCTATCGATGTGAAGCGTAGATTCCTGATCATTTACCAATCGGGTAGAGAAGTCCTGGTCTGGTTATACTTTTTGTTTGATTGGAAATTGCATTAAAGATTCCACTTGAATGAAACTTATATGCGTTATAGGTTTAGTCGAGGAAGCCTGGTGTAGTTGGTTGGATCAGTTGCCAAATCCGATGTACGAAACCTTCAACACGACCCAAAAACCATGTTCCATCCGATCATTTAGAAACAGATAGAGATAAATGGGATCGTCAGTCCTGTATAATATGATCGTGTCTTCTAGGCTTGTCGATCATGTATGCACTATAAAGTAGTGGCTGCACGTAGTTAGAATCGAGTCCTACATGGCTGATCGTATCCCACAGGCCCTTTTAAGGGAAGTGAGAAGGTGGAACTAATGTTTGAGCAGTTGACTTTCGACTCTTCCAATCTCACCGGTGAAAATGTATAGTCCGAGGGTTGAAATTGGCATCAAGTTATGAAGAACGACTTGGACAAGATGCTATTAACAAGTTTTTTCCCCTTATTTTGTTGTGGGTACAGAAAGCTTTGGCGACTGGGGACTAAGGCATAAAAGAATAGAAAAACAAATAACAATGGACAATCCAAAGGTGATGAGGTAATGAAGTGGGATAGTATAGTCTTTGAAAAGAGAGGAGAAAAGTCCAAAATGACCACCTACACTTTTCCCAAGTTAATATAAAGGAGGTGAAGCCTATCCTTCATCTCGGTCATTCTGTTTTATCATCAGCCTTTAGTTGCATCTCTCAAAGATGACGAAGCCATTGTCTCCTCTTCATTGAACTTGCTCTTCTTGACTTGAGTCTTGATCTTCGGAGATAAAAAAAACCAAAGCATTGGAAGCTGTTCTCTGTATCGGATTGTTGCAGATGGGATTTTGAGTTCCGAATTCCAAAGTGTTAATTCCCAGTGTGAAGTAGTCTTGTTGTACTTGTTGATCCCGTGCCAAATTTTCTATTTGCAATATTCAGCACTGAACGTTTAGGGTTTCCCCGCATCTTTAGTCTAAGGAAGAGGATCTTTCCCCGAGTCCTTCAGGTCTTAAAAATAAACCTCTCTATTTGCATCTTTATTTTATAAACGAGTTATAGTGTTATGAGTATTACTATTGCGATGGAACAAGACTCTAGCCCGACTCTACTGACTTGTGAAGGAATCCATTTAATAGCTTGTTTTAAGATTGTCCTTGACTTTTTTTTCGAAATTCCAAGATTTTCTCCCACATTTTCTTGATATTGTTCCATCGGGGTTTTTGGACGTATTTTTTTTACTACTAATTGAGTTAGTATGTAATCGAGTAACTAGAAGGGAAAAAATAGATGCGTCATGTTTTCAGTCTCGGAATCTCGGATGATTTGCATCAGGCATTGACGATTTGCTTGTGTGAGTTTTGTGTTTTTATTGGTGGGTTGGTATTCGATTTTCCCCTTCTTGGGTGATAGCTATCTTTGTTTCCTGTCACAATTTATAATTCCGTCGCTAGATTTTGTTTTTGTAATTCAAAGTTATATTGACGGATTGAGAACACGCCACATTTCAGGGCAAGTTGTTGACAGGACACGAGTGTATAAAATGAGGTACAATCTAGATCAGAAATGTCGAGACTTGAGATGTCGAAGCTGTATATAGGCACTCGAGTGTCCATAATATTTCTTACCTGCTTGTGAGTCAATATGTGGACTAAATTTTTATATAGTTTTGGGATACGAACTGATAGCTCAGATATGATATCACCGTGACAAACATTCTATTTTGATCAGTTTAAGTGAATTTTATTGCAATTGTTAAGATAATGCAGTTAGTTAGCCGTTGGGTTTTGCTCAGTTCAGTTGTGTCAGACTCTGGGCTGGAGATGATGGTTGGATGTGAGGAGGAGAGGCAATTAGGATCATGATGATCATACAATAAATCTACCATTAGCTTTCCTCTCGTCTGTGGGATAATGCCATGGTTGATGTTGATGGTATGGTGGCTTTGACCTCTTTTCTGGGCGGAGGAAGAAAGGAGAAAACCGAATTTCGGGGAAATACATAAACGACTAAATGTCAGGGCTTGTCTGTACCTCTTCCCTGGCCTCATTAACTCATAACCTATCTCGTTTGACATGGATTTGCTTCGCTTGGGTTGGATATATTGGATTTAAGGCGATTAGTTAGTTTCGACTGCTATGTACTTCTGAGGCCTGGAATTTGTGTGTAGCTTCCAGTAGCTTCTCTGACTATAGTTTTGTAGTAATAAATATGGGTGTTGGTATTGGTGGATGAAGTGATAATGAGTTTCTAAGTCTTGAACAATGTATGAGATTGTCATCTTGCTCTCGGTGGTGGTCCTGTGTGTCGTAATCTATAATGTAATAGGTAGAGAGGGCAATAATTAGTTAGCTAAACAGGCATTAAAGTGTGTACGTGTAGGTGGGTGGAGTATGTGGGAGTTAGTTGTGCTGACGAAGTTGACTTAATTGCTTTGGCACTCGGCTGGAGAGTTGTTAGTTCGTCGTTGTCTAGTTTTTAGATGGGCTCCACCCTGGGATCCTATTTATCGAAATGTGATTTACATCTCAATGGAGCTCACTAATAGGAGCAGACGTGGCGAGAGGTAATCCCAGAGTTTTTGTTACTACTAGAACATTGAAATTGAACGGACGAAGGTACTTGAGTCAAGGTCGGCTCATTCTCATCCTCTTGTGAGTGACGATCTTGTCGTAAACTTCTGCCTAATGTCACTTTCAATCAAAATTTAATGACTATATCCAGCTTCAAGATTGCTTTCATCAATGTCTCGTAAAGTTTTTTTTACTCATATCTGCCGGCCTGCATTTCGAGCTAGGAGTGCCTTGGAGCTAGAGATTTCGAATAGCATGCAGCACAATCAAATTTGCTAATGGTCTATAGATTAATAGGAATGCGTTGCTGAAATGTTTTTGAAGCTAGATTACAGGAAATGTAAAATTATATTATGGCATTAGAAATGGATTGGACTTTGACCCTTGAGTGTTGAGATGGTTTGAAGTGATTGTTGAAGTAGGATTTGTTAGAAAGTTTTTCCTTATTGTTTTTCGTTTATCTCGTATGTTCAAGCATTGGTTTCGGATTCCTTAAAAGGACTTGGCTGGCGTCAGGCCACTGATTTCTATTAGCCCATTTACATCTAGTTGGCATTTTAGAGGAGATAAAAACGAATGGTCCCCAATCCTAGTCCTACTGAAGAGACGAGTGACTATCAAATAGGCCTTTGTAATTAATCGAGGGTAGAATGTGATAGTTTGGATGATGTATCTCCATTGCTGATTAAAAGAAAAGTGTGGATAATGTAAGTTGATTATGAAGAATGAGTCATATCATCGTAGGTGATTCACACGTAGAATTGCCTTAGGGATTACTAAAGCATAAGCATTCTCGACTTTTCTCACAGTAATAAGGCAGTAACCATATTTGGTTATAAGGCAAGCATGAAGCGTTGACATGTGGGCTGTCAGTGAGGCGGTTTCTGTGATAAACCTGCTCACCTAGTCTCTATTAGATTTCATGGTTGGATTTGGTTGACTTTTGTGTTCTTTCATGTCTGACAATTGTTTACTTATGTGTTTTTGTAGGCCGGAGCTGGATTTCCATTTGAAACTGCGGGTAGAACTCGATTGGACGACTTGACTGGAAGACACCCAATGTTTTCTACAATGAGAAGGCAGCCTTGGGATGTTGATGATCCCTTTGCTAGGGCTGGAAGTCCATTTCAACGGGAAAGGAATAACTCAGGATCTTCTACTGCATCGGCTGGAGAACATGAACACATTATTCCGATTCGGATTGAGAGGAGTGATGGCAGCTCTACAACTTCAGGAGCGTCTGCTTCTGCAAATGCTGCGTCCTCTGGAAAGATTAATCCTATCTCATCCACCCCTATTCCTATGCCAGCCCCAGAAGGTATGACTGCAGCTCCTGTGGACCCACAACTCAAACCAAAAGTTCAGCAAACTCTTGGCCCTCAGAGGAGCTCGACAGAAGTTAGAAAATCGCCCTCACCTGCTCCGGGAGAGCGGTCTCCCAGAGCCCAATCTGCACCACCAGATTCTATGAATGAAGTACCCGGTCATAAGAAGTTTGTATCCAGTGTGAATATTGAGTCGAACAATCCTGCACCTCCTTCTGGTCCGCAGGCCACTCAGTTAGGTGGCAACTGTACAAAAGAACAGAATCCTGCGGGCATCGGTGCTCGTCAAATCCCTATTTTAATTGACGGCGTACTTGGTCGACCCCAAAATCGGCCCGCTGCACAGCCTATGCCAGATGTACCTCAGCCTCCACAGCAAAAAGCCTCTCGTCCAGCCGAACGCGATTTAACCCCTCCTTCGTCAAAGAAGCCTAGTATTCCAAAAGATGCAATGGAAAAAATATTAGACATCACTACCGATGTAAAGGAATGGGAAGAAAAAATTGATCAGCATGTCGGAACAACTAAAGACAAGGCATACTTACTAATCGACGAGATGTTAACGAGAGACCTCATCAAGCTAGACGTTATAGAGATTGAGGGAAGAGAGGATGTTAGACTTGCACGAAAGGACTGTATTAAACTTATTCAGAATTGCATTGCAAAGCTTGAGGCTAAAATCCCACTGGCTGACAATTCGGATGCTAACAAAAACGAGCAGAATATGGAACTGGATCAGTCTGTCGTTGCCGTCTTTGGGAACACAGACAAGTCTAATAGTCAACTTGGTGAGACGATGGAAGTTGATCAGAAGAACCAGTCGTCAACAGCCGGAGCTATTCCGTTAGGGAACGGGAAAGCCGGGTCTTGTGAATCGGTCAAAATTTCCGGATAGAACTTTTGGGATTATTCTACATTATAAATACAATAGTAATCTTAAATGTAAATATTAGAACCGCTGTCATTGAGAATCCTTCACCTTATATATTTGTGGAATTAATTTGGGAAGTACTCATTTGTGAGTTAAGTTTGTAGTCTTAATTTGGAATGCTATTTTGTGCTAGTTAATTTATGGTCTTACTAGGCGTATGTATGGATAGAATAGAGATTTCTGTGGGTAATGAAATGTGTTGATGAGAAAATGGCTAATTGCGGCTGTGATACGCATATTAGAACCGCCACGCATTTAGAATCCCTTGTCTCAACAAGATTTCGAATTAAAAAATATGCAACCCTCCTTGTAATGAACTGCAGGGCAATTCATCGCAATAGTTTTTGTTTGTTTTTTGGCCATAGTTATATGATACACTGTAAACTGCAACTGTCCACAGGACACCCCCACCGATTCGGGCCTGTAGGTTAATATAGAGTTTAATATTGAGTTAGCTATTTCATGTTTCTTACAACTACTTGTTCTCGTCAATGAAAGATGAAAAACTAAGCCGTGTTTGTTTGGTTACTTTCGGTAGCTTTAGTTCAGTCAGATGAACTCTACATACGCGTATATATGTAAAAATCAAGTTAGATTATTCTATTCTTATTCATAATATTAGTAGCAGTTTATTCAAGTAGATTATAAAATGGATAATAGTATGAATTGCGTGTAAATAGCTGGTAGTCCTTATAGATCAAATAATTGTTTGGCTGCGGGTCGAAGGAAGAAAGAACTGAATAAATCTGACATTGGATGTAAGCTATAAATCCGGATTGAGTTTCCCTTACCCGTTTTTTTTTTAAAAATTCGGACTCGTCATAAAACAGGTCTGATCGCTTGAAATATTATAATCCTTCGAGCTTTCCATTTTGACCCGAATGGGCAATTTTTCTTCCAAATATCGTGGCTATTTGTGGTGTCCCAGTTCCAGCCGACCGACCGCGATTCTTGGGCCTAGCTTTGCCAAATAATTTCCTCTTGATCCTCGGGCCACTGTCGATGAGCCCTTCAGCTTGACTCTCGGGATCGAAATTGACAAGCTCATTATTTACTGCATTGATCCTCACCTATTTTTTATTTTAGGGAAGGTGATGCACAGAACAGACTTTGTATGAAACTGATTAGTTAATAAAATTATGTTTGCTCCTTCTGTAACGTAGAATATGGATTATCTCTTGAGACTTACCACAACTAGATTGAGAAGAAATAGGAGACTCAGAATGATAATTGATGACTTCATTTTATCCAGGCTTTTTCAATTTAATTCAGTCACAGGCTGAATTGTGCCAGAAGCTCTTTTCCTTGTTGCTTACAAAGTTACTGCTAATGAAATTAAACCCATTCTTTGGAAATATATAGGTCAGTGCGTGATGAGTGGATGATTGAAATATGAGTTGAAGTTTTGAAGTTTAGAAATAACAAACAAATTGGAGAAACAAAGAAATAAGACAATGTCAATTCGTTTGTTTAAAATATTAGTATGAGGAACTTTATTTACTATAAATATTGAGTAGTTTGTGAGTTAAATATAATAATACTACTTAATTTAAGTCATACTGTAGCTGGCAGTGCCGTTTACAAGTAATTGTCATAACTCATGCGTTTAAAATGGTTGAGGATCCCCTACGCTGTCCCTTGAATATCATGTATTAAATAGAGCACAATTACAATAGCTTTGTTTATAAACTATTTAAAGAGCCCGGACAGGGAAGGCTTATATAATACATAAAAGAAGACTCGCTTCAGTTTAAAAATATGTTGCATTTAAAAATGAAAGAACTTGCGTAAATTCTCTATAAATATTTAGTTGACAAGATTCTTCTGAGTGAAGATTAAAAATATTAAATTACTTTCAAAGCTTAAAACATTTGGTGTGGAATTAAAAAAATGAATGCGACCGACAATGAAGGATCGTCCACCCAGGACCTTAGCCAATCAAGAGCGACCCGTATGAACGCAGCAATGTCGGCTGTGACAACAGGAAGGACTGTGGGAAGTGTCAGGATTATCCGTGCGATCTTCACATTGACTTTCAGTGAACGTATCCGTCGCAAGGAACCCTTTCGTAAGCTTATTCCACCTTGACTTAGTTGTGAGGGATAGATTATTATTGTCATTATTACTAGCCTCGATGATAACATCTTGTGGCTTCTGGTATCGAACGATTGTCTTGTCTTGAGTAATGATAAGCTCATCCTCCTCCTCATCTTCGTCAAAACCACAATCCTCAGAAGGTATGTCTTCCTCCACCTCGGTTACAAGATCCCCATCCGGTCTCTCGTTCTTCCCGTTCTTATTATCATCCTGCTCAAGGGTGACCTTTGACTTTGGACTAATGATCATATCGTTTACGGAGACTCTGGCACTAGTTGCTAGTTGCCGGAGGTCGTCCACCATCCAATTTAGAAGCTTTCTTGCCCCAACCTTGCCATCAGGGATGACGGCGGTGTCGATGGCCAAGCCGATTCTTAATTTGTTCTCGTATGACAGATAAGAGACGGAAATACCTGAAAGTCATCAAAATATTTAGTGATTGTTCAAAAACAGAAATCCTTTTGTAGCTTATAGTAAACCCACCCGAAGAGCCGACATTAGGAAGCCAGAACATGGTGTCTAGAAGTTTCCACCCCCAAATTTGGACAGTTTTACTGGGTCCTGGTAAATTGGAGATAACCGTAGTGCATTGAGTATTGATGATGAAATACTTAGCCAGAGAGACAGGAAAAACAGCCACAAGGTCCATTAAAAATAGATTCATGTAAGAATCTGGTGAAGATGCCATCACCCTCGCCTGTTTCTCGATCAACCTGCATCGATCCTTCACATTCCCCGTTCGGATCTCCAAGGGCATCATGACTATGGAGAATTTATTTACGAGCTTGTCATTGGGATGATTTGGAGCTGGGACCGGGATCATTGCTGAGATCGTTTTAGGAAGCTCCGTTTCTGGCAGTCCAGCCTGGAAATTAATTATTGTATTATAATTTATATGTTTTAGGATGGACTGAGCAAGTTTCAAACTAAGGAGCTAAAGGATCTGCTTCATCTTACCTGTTGGATCATATAAGAGCGACAAGCCCCACTCAAACTCTCCAGAAGGATCGTACTCATCCCAGAGCCAAGTCCATTTTTAAGCTTCTTGAGCCATTCGATATCAATCGGTTCTGACCAAAGGTGGACCTTCTCCCCGGAGATTTCGAGATTGGGATTGTGAAGCGGGTTAGTGTCCTTGAGTCTCATCTCGTTGTAGAAAGCCCTAGGAGTTTTGAACAGCAAGTAGAAGAAGACACAAGTCTTGTACAGGAAAGAGGATACGCTTCGTTTGGACGGGGGGACATACTCATCCCCACCCTCCCCGGCCATGTCCCTCATCACAAGTTTCAAGAAGGAAAATCCATCCCCGATTCCATGGCTAATTCTAATAAGAATAGCAAACTTCTCTTCACGATCCTCCACCCCCTCGTCCTTGTCATAATGGAACCTGGGGATGACGAGAATTTCCCAGTAGCCTCTGTGCTTATCAAAGGGGACGTTGGACATTTTGGAGACAACCTCCAAGGCTTGGGACTCACTTATCGACTCGCTATTTTCATCCATCCCTTCCACAAATCGCACATGATGAGTCATATCGAACAGGGCCGGTTTCCAGCAATAAAAGCCCCCGCAGATATCCAAATACTGGTGGAACTTGGGGTAGACGAGTCTCCCTGATTTCGAATCGCTTCGACAGGCCGTCTTCTCAGCTCTTGCACGAAGTAACTCCAGATCGCATTTCCCCTCCAGGACTTTAAGAGACTTGATGATCTGCCTGGACTCTGGTGAGTCTACGGATCCGGCCGAGTCCAATCCAGTGGCTATGTCCCCTAGTTGACCATATCTGAGTTTGATGTAAATCGCCACAGTCCATCTCCATACCACGCAGCATCCGTAGGGAAAGGTGACGGAGATGAGCCAGAAAGTGGTGAACAGGAAGAGGACCCAGTCTTCCAAATGGAGGCGAAGCTGTTTGAGGTAGCCGTTGAAGTATTTCTGGTACCTTAGTACGGACTTGGACGCTATCACTGCCGTCACTATGGACGTCACACTTAGGCACGAATATAAAATAAGGTCATTCAAAAAAGACGCGTCCATCTCAGAGTCTTTTGGAAGCTTGGAAAGCACACTGGTATTTGATAAGGGTAGATTATCAGGGTCAAGGATTAAGATGTTCTGAAGAATCCCATACTCACATTGTTGGTATTCATGGGGAGAGGGTAAAAATCCTGAAAATGTCAATAATTCAAGTTTTAAAACGCCGTCCACAAGGGGAAGAGAATGTGAGTCTGTGAAGTCGAAAGTGGTAGGAAGGACTGAGGAGGGTTAGACAGAGGTTATGAGATGTCTTTGAAAAAGATGGATGTGGTAATTGTAAGGAATGAAAAATGTATGGGATCCAAA
The DNA here is from genome assembly GCA_034694785.1 of Agrenia bidenticulata. Taxonomy (NCBI): domain Eukaryota; kingdom Metazoa; phylum Arthropoda; class Collembola; order Entomobryomorpha; family Isotomidae; genus Agrenia; species Agrenia bidenticulata. The sequence goes on along the minus strand of JAQFYM010000790.1, from coordinate 19,351 downwards.
ACATGAAACAGGTTTATCTTATGAGAGGATCTGATTTTGCAAAATCTACTCTCAACCCTAGGGACCAACTAAAAATATAAGCTCAAAAGACCAAGTCCTTTCCAATTGGTGTTCATCGAGCCATGTCTACTGTAATATAAAACGGCCTCAACACTTCAACATCATATCCATTAAGTGAGGACCGGCTCTCTGGTCAGTTGGTACTGAAAACTGTGGATCAGAATGTGGCATGCAGGAGGTGAGAGATTGTATCTGCAGTTGTTGCCTTCACCCAGCAGTACTTATTGACAGCCTTATGCTCCCACTAGGTTAACAAAACTTGACGTGAGGTAATTAGCATGAAATTGAGATGTGAGATCTGTTAAAAATCAGCTAATTGCTCCACTCACTAAACCGAGAGCCTTCGTAATCACCCACAAGGGTTAGGAGTGATTAAGAAATATCCGGGGCTTGGAAAGGTGACTAATTGCCTTTGTAATTTCTAATCCACTTTTATTTTCAGCTTGGGCCTTTGCATAAGACTTTTAATATTCGAGGTTCGAGACTGAAACTCCATTGCTCAGTAGAACCATTTGAGATTGCTGATTAAACTTAAATATTTTTTAAATGTAAAGCATGAAGTAATAGTTACCCATGGTTAGTGATCATTAATCATAAGAGTCATCCTATCTCAATGTTCATCACTACAGTTTACACCGTACACCTACACACATGTGGTTGATAAACTGTGAAATTGGACTTTCATCATTTTTAACTCAATTTTTCAAATCCTCTCGTACATTTCAAACATTTTCTTTTGAAATCCTTTCCAAGCTCAACTCATAGACTTGCTCATCATTATGTTTTTTTTGAAAGGTAAATTCATGTGAAATTCAACGTTTAAATTCATTTTTCAAAGACAAACGCAGAAATTATTGGGAATTGAGTATTAAAAATAATTTTTTTAAATTATAATTAAACCAATTCTAAACTAATTCCAGATTAGTAAAATAGATTTCCATAGCATAGGATTTTGATTAGGAATTAAGATAATTTCCCCATTTTACGAAACCAAAAGTAGCGAGATATATAAAATAATACCAAAACAAGGTCTGGTAGATACACACGCACTTGGACTCTGTTTCTCATTGCCCAACACCGCCGATATAAAATTTATCAGTAATCATAAGGTGAGCCCACACTGATTTTATTGATATCTGAAAGTTAAGGTTGAAAGGGTAATGCTTCGTCTATAAGTTACAACACTGCATACACCCAATTCCAAACGTGGTCAGATCGTTGATCTTTCGGAAAAAATAGCTTCAAGTTGACACTATAAATATTCATAAACTACATTGTAGCAAGTTGGTTGAGTTTACGAGTGGCCATATAATATTTTGAATGAATGCATACAGCTTTTAAAAGAGAATCCAGCTAGACTGCCAGAATGTGTCTAGAGTTAACTTTGAGTAATTGAGGATGATTATGAATTATGAAATGGAGTGTGCAATGTAGCCTTCCACTTGAAAAACTAGTTATAGATTACACTAATCATAAATTAGAAGAACGCTTCTCATTCTCAATTCAATTGCAAAGAGGTCTTGAAAAAAATAATATTAGCTAAGATTTCGAGCATTTCGCAAAGGTTTATTGATATTTTCATAATATTGTGAATGTCAGCTCACGGGTCAAGCTGTCTTGATCTATACGCGAGTTTCTAAATCCTCTAAGATTGGGGAGGGAGGATCTACAGGTTTGACATTGTTCGTCTCGTTATTGGCAATGTTATTGTTGAGAAGGTGTTTGGAAATTTGGCTAGAATATTAAATGTACTAGTTTCATAATCCTCAGTCAAGGACAGGGACGATTTGGAAAGATTGTATTGGTTAACTAGCAATAAGGCGAATTACTTAAATTATTTAAAACGATGTAGAATTTGGATTTATTCTTTAACAATCCAAAGACCTAGGAATTGTGAAGTAATTGTAGATTGAGCTAATAATATATATGAATATTTTTCCACATCATTCAGCCGGTTCATTAACAAATGAGAAAATCCTATTATTGTGTAGTTTATTGTTGTTATTGAAAATACTGTAAATTGTTAAGTATAATTTGGTAGATTCTAATTGAAAATCAATTTTTTACCACTGTCCCCTAATTTTTTTTAGTATAGATTTCCTAATTTAAATATGAATTTTTTTGCTAAAATTTGCAAGAAATGATGAGGGATTGCAGATGAGTTAACAAATGTCGACTTGAAATACCGGCGTATTTGCATTGATAATTAATAATTGAGATTCAATCGCAATTCTATTAAATAGGAGTAATCCATACGTTCCGTTTTATTGAATTAAGGAAATCATTGAAATCCCTATTTATCCATCCATTAATGCTTGCACATCAATAACAATTAACAAGTACAATTTCATTGGCAATAAATAATAACTAAGAAAATTAACAATTATTTGGGCCAAACTTTATTTGGGCTAAAATAATTCGGTTTCATTCTAAAAACTTCCTACCGACTTACACTTCAAAAGATGTTGGCTAATCAATAAAACAATTATTCTTAAAACATGGATGCAGGAAATCTTGAGTGGGTTAAAAAAATCGGCCAAATCATCTTTGTGTCCTAAATTATTTCCCTATCTTTCAATAGGGCTAATAATTATATAATTATCCTGGAACGGGAAAGTCGTTTAGTTCAAGGTGAGTCAGTTTTGAAATAGAAAAAGCTGAAAAAGCTATACTTATTTCGTACATTTATGATTTTAAGCTGCGTCACCACCAAACAGGTTTTTTTAAACCATCTGATTCAATATTTCGGTTCCTTGTAACGTTAATAATTAAATACCCCCCTAAGGATAATATTTGATCTTGCAGGACATGTAATTTAGACAGTGATTTTAAATTCAATTCCTAATCGATCTACCTGTCTTTTTTACAATAATCAATTCTATTGAACATGGAATAGAGCATTACCAGTTACATAGTCTTGAATCTTGATGAAAATCAATCAGGAAATAAGGGCAAAAAATCCACTTTGCTATATATCAATGCGTTAATGTTAATCTTGGCAATTTGTGTGTCTGTGCGTTCAAAAACAAAAAGCTTAACAGATTAAAAAGTATTAAAAAGTAACGAAGCCTTGTATGAAGTTATATGTGCTAAATTTTGCCATGAAAGCTGAGATTGATCTTCAGTTTATCGACGGGTCCAACTAACTATGTAGACCTACCTCTTTAGGGCTAGGCTGACCTTATTACATAAATATGAATATGAGAACAACATTTATCTACATTTTAGATTTTAAAGTCGCCGAGTTTATGTTTATAGAAAATTTCTACAAAAACTTAGAAGACTTTAGACGCTAAAGCCGGGACAAATGTTATTATAAAAAAAATATGATTTAAATTCAAAAAGTTACCTTTCAACTCCATTGGACTTGCAGGTGGGTGTGTAGACCACCAACTCGTTTAAATGGAACAGGGGGCTGCACCTCTTGTCGAAATGCTATAACTTATCGACACGAGACTAGATTTGTTGAACACCAACTCTCATAAATCCTTGCATATTACTTCTAATCCTTTTTTTGAATAGATAAAATTACAAAAAAAAATCCCAATATATTTCTCCTTTGAAATGTTTAATCGAAAGTTGGGAAAAATATTTCCAAAAATCTGCAGAATCTGATTTAATTAATTCACATCTACTCAATAATTTTTAAATACAAAATTTGAAGGTTATCTCCCCCAACAGATTCGTCTAGAATAGTAAATAGCTGATAGCTTCACAACGTGGCTTCTAAAAAACTGCATACACACTCCCATAGAATCTAGACACTTAGAAAGGGACGTGTTGAGAATGAAATCCAAATTTCGACTGATCTTTCCACCTGACCACTTCTAGTTATAGTTTGCTACAAAAATATTTAGGACAACAATCAAACTATCCGTCCACGCTACTCTCTGTGACTAGTACATATAGGGACTTACGACTATTGTATCCCAAGGGGCTATGTAAATGTAGAATGGAATTAGTCGATAACTTATTGCATTAGCTTACTCATTCAAAGATCCTCTAGAATATCTAGGAGCTGTCAACAATGAGGAAATCTTCAATACACTTCATTCCTATTCCTTTTTAATGACTCAAGAGTAACATTGTACTAAATACTAAATGCATGTCCACTTTGCAAGCTTTGTAATTACAGAAACTGCTCTGGCTTAGAGGCTAGAGCAGATAGTGCCTATAGCTAACTTATTTTATTACATTAAACCACCCACTTGAACTTCAAAATTCAATACCTATGCATATTATATGCAATAGGCCTTTTTGATTTCGTTTCTAAATAACCGTCGACCCTAAGGGGTGCCCATCTCATTGAGACTCTCCAACTTTTATGTCTAATGTATTGTTTTCATATTTGTACTCGTCAAGTAATAAGTTGTTGCAGAACTTTGATTTGCAATGTGCATTTAAATCTGGTCGAAGTTGTAAACAGTTTTGAGTATTGACCATGAGCAACCAATGACATTTTTATAGAATTCGATTGATCGAAATAAAATTGATCCAATAAAAAAATTAGTATTCATTGAAAAGTTTATTGATTAAACATACAAATATTTACAATTTGCGCATTTAAAAAGAAACGAGTACACCAAAGCAAGGAAACGGTACATGTATTGAAACATGAAGTCAGTCTGTCTGATAATGCAACACTATTAATAAATATTATAATTTCTAAGTGGTCATGTTATCGAAACATAACTACTAAAAACATTTTTAGAACGTGGGTGTAAGTTTAATTGAGCTTATCTTAAAGTACTTAAAATTTAAGGCTGAAACCAGCTCCAACAGGTTGCCTTCTGGCATCCCCACCTCCAAGGAAAAATCCCAGCCCTGCAGGATCCTCATCATCTTTAGTCCCTTTGAACTGCTGACCTCCCGATGGAGGTTTGGGTGAAGCCACAGCCTTACGTTGTCCCATTTCAGATTTTGCAGGCCAAGTCGGGAACATGGAAGGGTTGATGGGTATTGGAACTTCTTTGAAAAATGCGTGGTCAAGAGATTCCTCGGCAGTGAATCTTTTGGCGGGATTGAAGGTGAGGAACTTATTCATCAAATCAATGCCCAGCTCAGACAAATGTCCAAACTTGGTCTTCAATTTATTTACTGGATAGTCGGCAAAAGTCATCTTCTGCAGAAGGGGCATTTGAGTGTAGCCTGGCCATATTCTGTCGTTGGGTGTTCCCAAAGATTGAAAAATAAGATTAAGCTGATTTGCTTCACTTTTACCTGGGAACATAGGCTCCATTTTCAGCAGCTCTCCAAAAATACATCCAACGCTCCAGACATCAATAGGGCAGGAATATTCTTTAGTTCCTAAGAGAAGCTCTGGTGCTCTGTACCAAAGGGTTACAACTATTGGAGTATAGTTCTTTAATGGTGAGCCATATTCTCTTGCCAGTCCAAAGTCTCCTACTTTTAAGATCCCCTTATGACTTAGGAGGAGATTAGATGTTTTCAAATCTCGATGGAGAATCCAATTGTCATGCAAATGGGCAACGGCTTTCAGAAGCTGGATCATAAGACACTTGACTTCCTCAGGTAGAAACACTTGCCCCTTTTGTTTCAAAGTTTCCATCAATGATTTCAGATCATGTTCAACGTAGTCCATGACCAGGAAGATTTTGTCTGTGTTGCTTCCAACAACGATCTCACGGACAGTTACAATGTTTTCATGCTGAGCCTTGAGCAACGTATTAATTTCCCTTAAAGACGTAATAGGGAAACCATCCTTTTCTTTTTCCATCTTGAGCCGCTTCAAAGCCACGATTTCGTCAGTTCTTTTGTCCTTAGCTCTGTATACCACACCATAGGTCCCTTCTTCAATCCGATTCAACAATTGAAACTCTTCAACTCTTCTACACCCTTGTAAAGCAGGGAAATAAGGAGGCAATAATTCCTTCTCCTCTTCTACCTTTGTCACAACAACAATAGGGATCTCATTTCCGTTGTTCTTCTTAGAGTTGGAGCTGATAGATTCTATCGGTATTTCAGTGATGTCATCTGTTTGAATCTCTATAGGTGATGGAGGAGGCGAGTCGTCTTTCCTAAGAATTTTCGGAGGTTTCGGCTCAGCGTCTCCGTTCTGTTGATCATTTTCATTTTCCGACTCGCTCCCACTACTTGAAGATGACGAAGATACATCGGACCTTTCATCGGATCGGGACTTCCTGGATGAGCTAGTGTCACTGCTTACATCACTAGTGGCTTTCGTATCCTCTGGCCTTTCTTCTTCATTTTCAGATGCACTACTGACATCAGACTTCTCTGACTCCACTGGAGCCTGATTAGGAGAGAGAGGAGATCGTTCTTCCCCTTCCTCTAGTTCAGAAGAACTTTCTTCAATTTCCTAGAACATTTGAATACTTTTTTTTAAACGCTTTGTTTAGCAGACCAGAGAGTAACTCTAAACAATTCAAAAACATTCAAATAACATCCATTTTGCATTACTAACCTGTATTTCGATATTGATCTGATCGTGATCGTCGAGTTCAGTTTCCATTTTACTATCTTCAGGACTTGGAGTCAACTGCTGTTGTTCCTCTTGTTGCCTTTTCTCTATCTCTTGTCGATGAGATCGCCGATGCTGTCGACTTCCACTGGACTCATCTCCCCCCGAACGTTCCTTATCCCTTCGTCTTTCAATGTCCCGAATGGCCCTTTCATTCTCAAGCTCTATGTGCTTCCTCTTCTGCTTCGTCTCCGTTAAAATCTCCATTGATCTTTTGTCTCTTGGTATCTTGACCACCTCTTCCTCCATTTCAGCCCTAAACAATATCAAACCAATTTTTAATTATCATTATTCCTGCATACACTAAATTGTTAGTATCTTTATTTATCAAATGAACGACATACCGTCTACCCCTGCTAGAAGATTTATGATGTCTATTAGAAGAAGTGGAGGACGAATGCCTCTCACCACCAGGTGGACCTTCAGCCCCAGAGGCGAAATACTTTTTATTACTACTCCTTGACCTGTGACCCTCAACTTCCTGCTGCTGCTGCTGAGGATACCGTTCTCCCCTCGGTTGACCTCTGACCTCTGGGTTACGTTGTGCATGTCTGTGGTGATGACGTCTCCGTTCATCCTCGCCCCCACCTCCCCCTCCAGGTAATTCCTTCCGAGATTTATTGGGATGTCGACGAGATCGATCTCTTTTCCTCTCTTTGTGGTGGTGATGAACGTGTTGAGGGGGCTTAATTGTCAAGCCGTCCATAGCTTCTTCGTCCTCTGATGACCGAGCGCTCATCTTGGATAAGTGTAGGCTTATCTCTACAGCTTATCAAAAGTTAACGGTGCAGTAATTAAATTTAAAATAGGCCGACAAAATATTTCTTGTGCTGAACGAAAAGCAAATTTAAATTTCCCGGCAAATCTGAAACTGAGATGAGATGTTTTATTAGCATAAACATATCTAAATTCATTTACATTTTTGTTTTCGGATTCCAGTGAAAAAAGGAAATTTCCATCATAAATAAAATATATTGCCCCCCCTGTGACCTTTAAAATTGTATTACGAGTCTAAAAAAATTAACATCAGTAATTTCATTGCTTTATGAGCTTAGATTTAAGGGTCCGAGTACTGGAAATGTACATATTTATAGTTTGGGATTTCGTTTGGATGTTGATTTTTTGTATTTATCCTATCAATAGTTTAAGCAAGGTGTAAAATTAATGATTTAAAAGATATTTTTTATCTAATTTAGAATTTTAATTAAGGGTTTAACCTTCTTTAGTTATTTTAGAGAGGGTTTGAAATACGAATTAATAGAATTATTCTAAACGATGAGTTTGACCTTGAAACCATTTGAAGGAGACGTGTGTTTGGGGCTTTGTGAGACAAGGTTACAACTCGTACATTCATAATTGATCATTTTCATAATTTTACTAGCAGTTTAAAGTGGATTTGGGCTTAATTTTTTCCAAGTGATCCTTGGGCAATAGGAAACGGCGAGTTCACCCCCTGGCTTCTTTCTTTACAACACGGTGGGACATCCCTCTGCTCCAACACTGTCATTGCTGAGTCCTTTTGTGCGAATATTAATTCCCTTTATGCTGGGTGGGATTTACCTCAATCACAAGCTGTAAGTTGGCATCTTCTCAACGTTTTCTCTCATTCTAAGTCCCCTAGTTCATAGTTAAGCCATTATGATAAGCCCGAGTTTATTTCTGTTTTTTAGAACCAAATCCCCCTGTTCAACGGCCATACGCCTTCTCCAACAGCAACAAGAACACTGTCCCACATAGGTCAACTGATCATACTGGAGTATTTGCAGAGTATGATTTCGGCTACAGAGAAAATATAATGGTCTATGGAAAGCCGTACCCTTCAAAGTATTCCTTGAAGAATACCACCGACCCTGTCGCCTTAATCTGGGGACCTAATGATGCCGTAGTTAGTCCTGTGGTAATTATTCACTCAATACATTTTCCATACTCTTTTGGAGCCGAAAATTATTTAACATTTCCTTTACCTACAGGATGTGATGAGGGTTGCGTCTGAACTACCAAATCTTGTATTCAACATCCCAGTCAACTTTTCCCTCTGGAATCATTATAATTATCATTTAGGGAAAGATGCAAATCAACTGGTGAATTCCTCTCTCCGGATCCTCTCCACATTTTAACGATATTCTTTAAAGGTTGTTGTACTTGAAAAGGGTCTGGACCTAAAGTTACCTGTGAGATTAAATTATTTAGGTTTTTAGGAAACTATAGATTATAATTAACTCGAGACTTTCATATCCATTTCAGATTAAACTCTTCGGATTAATAATAACGGAATTTTATTAAGGAGAAAAATGGAAAGCTATAAAGGGCAAGGAACTCCAAAAGTGACGGCTCTTTTAGATAGTCTGGCTTGTCCAGTGTGTTTCGAGCCGACACCTCCGCCCATTATGCAGTGCGAAAATGGGCACAACATTTGTTTACAATGCCAAAGGAGAACGGACTGTTGCCCCATTTGCCGAGGAGGTCATTCCCCAATTAGAAACCTTTTTGCGGAAGCAGCTTTCGAGCTTTTGGTCGACCGAGTTCCTTGTAAATTCAATGACCAAGGCTGTACAAGAAGCTTCAGTGGGAATTACAAGCTCCACCAACATGAACAACATGTGTGTCCTTTTCGGTGAGAGATTTCCCTTAAGCATTCTTTAAAAATTCACTTCAGAAGTATAATTTTGCAATGACTATGATCTTGCAGAGATTTCATTTGCAATATCCGATGTGCAACCTCCAAATGTGATGGGAAGTTGGTCCCATTCTCTCAGTTCCTGGTTCACATGAGTGGACATCATGCACTGAAATCAGTTAAAACAACTAACAAGGGTAAATTCCCTATGGAGGTGGTTCGCGGTATGACCCCACAATCTATTATGCAACGTAAGTTCAGTCTTGATGTTGGGTTTTCTTTTAAAATAATGGATCAACATGATTTTTATGTACTGTAATATGTTAACAGAAAAGATGTGGAATCCTTGGACCCTTATCTGCTTCGGTAAAGTTTTCGTTGCGATGAGCTGGTTTAAAAACTCTCATATCTATTTAGGAGTGATGGGAAACATTTCTGAGCAAGAGACCAATGAATTCTCGGCCAGGATTTCAGTTCAAGGCAATTCAACTCAAGACAATTCAACTCAACTAATAAAAGTAATGGATATCGTGATCCTATTTTTGTCAAACTAATTGAAATTGAAATCATGATCACTTTAATTTTCTTAAATTGTAGGAATTGATTTGGAAAGGGCCTGTGCATAGTATGCACGCAGTATTTGGGGAGGAAGATTTTGAAAACAACCCTGCCGGATATATGAAAATTCCATTAGCCAAGTACCTTGATATCGGAGATCATGATGAAAGTAAAAAAAAAAAAAAATCTGATCTCGTTGCCGTGGATCACCGTTTCAAAATTTGCAAGTCTTGTGAATCCACAGCAAATCCAGCACCATCACCCTCACCTCACTCACCTGTCATCTAAATCAAAGGGATCAGAAATCGCTAAAGTTGGAAAATATCAGTAAATTGTAATAATCTATTTTTAATATCACATACGTGCATTCATCGATAATTTAAATTTACACTGCAATTGTAAATGCAGAATGAAGCTCCTCAATCCAGTATTTTAGCCTAACTAAACTTGGTTGGAATGTAGTAATTAGAAGAGTTAAAAAGTTGAGTAAAAATGGAGTCTAACATTACATGGATTTGAATCGTCAGTCACAATGATTTTCATAGGAAAGGTTTTCCAATTGTTTTTGCTCATTGTCTGGCAGGTTCGGCTTATTGTTCTCAGGGACCGTTTCTCCAGATATGAGAGGCTTATCAGCATGAGGCTTTTCACACTTCCATTCTCCCAATACTTGGTCCAACTCAGGAACAAGAGGAGAGGGGGAATCCAAATCTAAAAGTATTGGCATTGCTTCACCCTGTAGGAGTGAACAATTATTAATACTTAGTTCCGCCATGATATCGCAATAACTTGGCCTCTCCTCAGGGACTGAGGGTTTGCAATTTAGGCTTTGATGTTGCTGAAATTCATCAGGGAGAAGTCCTTGAATAAGGGCCATGGCTGCCCAAGGTGGTTCATTTGTAAAGTAACAGTAAAGTTTCGGAATCCCTGCTCCTCGAATGGCTCGACCTCATCTTCGTTGTAAGTGCCGATTGAGCTGTATATCGAATTCCTCGTCTTCCACGTCCACTGCTTCACGTGGTTTGGAGTACGTAAGTCGCTCTGGGTCAAGGCCTAGAATCCTGTAGAGTTTGATAGCTGGTAGGTACAGTTGACCTTTGGGATCCGTAGCTTTTGAGTCTACAAAATGAAAGCTCCTATTAAAAGTAACTTCCTATCCTAGCTTACTTTGATAAATGTGATCTTAAACGGTTGTGAACGATTCTTTCGAAGTAGAGACTCCAACTTGGATCCATAAAAGTTCCTTAATGACGTCCCATTAAACTCATCCATTATATCTCCAACGGCTTTCTTGCCATTCTGTCAAAAATTCAAATGTAATCCATTTTAGTATATACGTACAATCACTGCTCCTTGACATCATTAAGTCTTCCGCATTCCGATATTTCCGATTCTCGGAGGGCGCATCGTACTTTTAAAAATAACTTAAAAAGTTATTAAGATTAACACACTTGTTGTACTGTCATCAGAGCTTAATGAGGCTCACTCCTAATACAATTTAATCTTAATGAGCCTATTTGTAAATTGACCAGGGAAAACTTATCGTGATGCATCGTACCTTTTTCTAAAAACATCCAAGTTGTTATCAGTGTCTTTGAGTTATTTAAAGTATAAAAAGGGCAGTGTTCACTTTCAGCAAATAAGGTTCCACTACTTTTTAACTCGTGATCAGAGAAAGTACTTCGGCGAAACTGAATAATTTTTCCAACTAAATAGTATGATGGCCAAAATTTCCACCCTGTGTGTATCCATCTTCTTCTTGGCTTTGGTATCCATCTCCTCATCTCAGCACCAATATTGTAACCCACTCAAAGTTGACCCTAAGGTAAAATGTCTTTGGTATTTAATAAAAATTCTCTATAACGAATATAATGTATCCAATTGGTCAATTCCATCTCAGGGCCCATACTGTACTGAGGATAAGGACGGAAATTCCATAGACGGCATGTGGGAGTTTTGCAGAACAAAAGGATATTCTCATTACGATTTCGGAGACGGTAAAGGGGACTTTCGAGCATATTGTGGACCGCAGGATCAAGGTGGAGGTTATCGCTTTGCATGTTGCGAATTATAATTTCAAGACAACCCGAGGCTGGGATTTAATTAAGTGCTGAATAGTTGTGGAATATTTTTCAATTAGAAATCACACAGTATAAACTGATTTTATTCCACATAGAAACAAAATCAATGAAAAACAGATTCATTTTCGACATATCGACAAAAAACGAAGGACTAAAACATAACACCTATCTCTGGTACGAACTGATTTCGAAATTCGAATAACGGAAATTAGATAACGCGATGACAAGTATGGAAGTTGTTCTTGTACACAAACCAGTGACTAGAGACAGCTGTACAATTAAGAGCGTAAACTTAACACACACGGGCTAAATTAATTAATTAATGACCTTTAAAAATTAACAAATAGAACTCTTGTATTATTGCCTAAATCTACTTCTCCTCGTAGGTAATAATAAATTCAGTTTAATCTCTCTCACTTACTATCGTCTTTGCCATTTTGCATTCACTCCATGACCATTTCATAACTTGAAAGTAACGTAGAGTTAAATAATAATTATAATCTTTTGCGTCTTCTGTGGCAGTTTTCGTGTCCTCATAGACTATTCTACGATTATTCGTAAGTTAAACAAAAAACAGGATGAGCTGGACTATATATTACAATAGTCTTAGGAAGTAGGTAATTGAGACGAGCTTGTTTAAACTTTAAGAGAGACATGGGCTATATAATAATCCGTCGGGGGTTCATAGTTCCAAAATTCCAAATCCTATTCTGCCATTACATATTTACTACATTGCATATCTTGATAACAATAGCAGCCGTGCATAACAATAGCAGCTGGCTTTAGTTAGTTTATATAAAAAGGAATGGATTCACTTTATAACAGCAGTAGATTGCTTGTAGTTGTAAACTTGTATTACTTTATATAATGAAGACGATTCTTTGTGCTTCACTAGTATCATTGATCTTCAACAAAAATATGAAAATCTAATCAATCTGAAAGGTACTTTATCTAATTGTAGGTAGTTGCAATCGATTATGCTCGTAGAAGGACGACTATTTCACATGGTTCTGTCATGATACATAGCTAGCAGCAGTATTTTTGAAGTATACGTTCCAATTGAGAGAGGAGAGTTGAACTTTTTTGAGTGTACGTTTCTGGATTGATGAGAGGATAATTAAATGAACCTTTGGTGTTTTGTAGCATAAGTTGAGTTTCTTGACTTGGTCGATCGCGGAGTGAGTTGCATCGCTGGTAATTAGTCTTGGTATTTTAATATTTTAAAACACAGACATTTTCAGAAATATTTCTAGTAGAAATCGTTTGCTTGCAGGGTTTTGCACCCTTTGCTTAAAGTCGCGTACTGGCCATTGTTTGGTCCAATGACGGTGTGACCCATGGAACTTTCCCCCCGGTGATATCCCCCCGATGGCATTGTCCCGTTCCTGTTCCTGAAAATTCAAACTCATCTTCAATACAAGGAATCTTCTCCATCAACTAATTCATCTCAATGGGAACTCCTATTTATAAGAATGTCTAAGGACACTGGAAGCCGCCTTCAAAGAGAATATTGCGTGACAAATTTTCCTGAAATTGCTAAAGGAATTCCCATTGAATATCAAGAGAAAGATTGCTACTGAGAAAGGACAGAGGAAAAGTCTTAGGATAGGAAGCACCCCCACCGCCACCTCTGAAAATCAATCATGTGAGTTTTTTAGTACTGCTGTTTACAGCAGAGCTGAATACAAAAAGATTAATTTAGTCACGAGATGATTTGTTAATTAACAGAAACAACTTAGGAGCTCACATGCGTCTGCAGGCTGGATTAACATCACACTACGATAACTCAGCAAAAATCAAATCAAACACGAGACTCTCTCACAACAGACAGACAACTGAAAATATAATAATTAGTAACATAAAACATAAGTTCGTTGGGAACAATTTTCAGCCAATTCCGTCCTAAATTTAAGCTCTTCCCAAAGCACATGCTATAACAAACATTCAATGAAACGGGATCTCGAAACGAAATCTGTTTTATTGGTAATGTAAAAGACGATAACCAACAAACAGCCAATGGTTTAAAAAAGAATAAAGACAACACGAACACAGACGAAGGTCAAAAGACACGGAAGACAGACGCAAACATGCAACTACTTTAACGAAAACGTCGCGTATTTCTCCATCGTAAATTGGATGATTTACTCTGATATTCAGAACAACCAGACAAATCAGGACTAAAACCAAGGCAGCCAAAATAGAGTAATCGAGAAAATTAGAAATAAAGCTTTAGAAAAGGGCATGGATCAATTCCATGACAAGCTATTGAAATTTAGACAGCACAGAGTAAATATGAGACAACACAAGTTAGGAGCTTATTATAATTAATTAAAAAATCAAAACGCTGAGTACAGAGGGGTGGGTTCGGGTTGTGTATCCCAGTGTGAAACTAAATTATAAGGTGAATTTGACCCCGCGCCTCCAGAACGACGGCCTCCACGACCTGTGCTTCCTGTCCCATGACTGTGTCCTCCTTCATATGTCGATGGTAGGAATGCCACGCATTCTTCTTTCTGCAAATATCGCTTCCTGCAAACATAAAATATTAAAACCCGTGGTAAATAGATCATTGAATGTACACCACTCCAACTGGATAAGAACACATACCTCCTCTGAATGTAGATCCAAGTGTGAGAGTCAAACCCAACGAGGAGAGTGAAAAGAAGTGCAGAGGTTAGAGCAGAAAGAAGAAGAAGAGCTAATCCAAATAAACTTGTTCCACAAAGAGCGTCAGATCCTTTTATCCAATATGCGTGAACTGGCTGACAATCTGCTCGAGATGAAGTCTTAATTTTCCAATTAAAAGTTATTTAATTAAACCATTATTAGCATCAATAATTTGTTACTCCGTATAATCAATTATTTCCTACTTACCTCGCCTATGTAGGCTTCAACATTGTACAGCTCCTTGAATAGACCGTCGACTATGCTGTCCACATCATTGGAAGGATAATGAGTTGTTGCAATGGAATTAATGACTCGGAGAGTGTGTTGAGCTCCTTCAAGAGAGTTTTGACCCTCAAGTATAACATCCTTGAAAGGGTACAGTTCCTGCTTTGCGGGCTGACAATTCAAGTAGTACTCGGAAATTTCTGTAGGGATCTGGGCTTTAGTTAACTCTGCTATTGCCGCCCTATGAGGACTCACGCAGATGTCGGCCAGTGCCTACATAGACGTGGTCAATAACATTTAATCCAGTTAGGTTAAGTACGCCAGCATATTATCAAATCGATAATCTCATTCAAGCACGGGATGCATTGAATGAACTCGAAACATAACTTACCACTGAACCAACCAGGTAAAGAGAAACAAGAGACCAATTTAAGATGACTGCTATCAGACCTAATACTGAGAATCTGTAGAAAAGCACAGACAAAATCCAATTAGAGAGAAACACTGACACACGAAGAGGGCTTGTAATATTTGTATAAAAAAGACAGGACATTACAAATCTAATGGATTGAATTTTTTGACTTACGTGATAAAACAACAACGCGAATGACGAACTATGGCATAGAACAAAATGACACAGAAGATTATGAACATTATCAGCAGCGTCAATGTGGTCGGCCACCTACAATACAGATAGACACATTCAGAGAGGATACTTTCTTTGCTTCAAAATTGGCAAGATACCAAAATCAATTTGCTTCAAGTGACAAATGACTTTCATTTGTCGCTGCGTGAATCTTTTAGCTTAGTCAAGCCAAACTTGCCAAACTTTCTCTCTCATTTTCATTTTCCACAATTTTGCAGCACATACAATTTATGGCTGGTTTCGGCTCGTTAGCAAAATTTCGTAAATGTCAGCGGTAGGTCTGGATAGATTTATACTCAATATTACATGCCTTATTGTCTCGATGAGCTGGATAGTGGAATGAGGTGAGACTTGAATGGGGCCATCAAAGTATAAGCTTAATTCTCGAGCATTGTCCAAAGTGTTCGTCATATTTTGCTCCATGTATGTCATTTGAGTCAGCAACTCTAAATGTACCGTATTATTCCCCTGTGCAAACATAATTTTCCAATTAATTTCACATCAGCCATTACATTAGAAGGATGACTAATTTCACGGACATGTCGGACATCCGATCCTACAGGCAATTTGGTATCTGAATATTCATGATATGATTTCGGTATTATACGAAGCTTACCAGTGGTCGTTCAAAAACAACTCCCAGACGGGACATGAGGGGAAAAACTCCATTCTCTATTGACGATTGAGCTTCTAAAGTCTGTAAATTCCAAAAGGAAGTCTCAGTTATTAACATTGCATTTCATCTTGCATCACATGCTACTACCGTCACACCCACAGCCCATACACTTATCTTATTCTTTGATTAAAACAAAAGACTCAAGTGGGACAAAGGATAAAAGTATGACTAAGCATTCCATAATATAATACGCCATGTGATAAAACAGCAAACCACCAAGAGACATGATGAAGAATAAATTATAGGAATTAGGCACGCATAATGTTCATAATCTCTATTTCATCCTTTGGAAAACGGATGGACCAAGACAGTCGTTATTTCTTTATCTTCTCCCTATAAGCTCTCAAAGGAGATGGATGACACATTGACACTTGATCTCTTTCTCAATTCTCAAGGCAAACATACCCCGCTGTATAAATAAACTCCAATAAGACATAAACATTTTTAGCATCTGCTCCAAACAATTATTTATCTATCGATGAAGCTGCAGTGTGGTGATCTCAACAACTCGCAAAACTCATCCTCTTCAATACTCTTCATCTTGTATTTAAAATCCTTATAAATATTTGTTTTAACACTATCTATCCCAGACTTTACGATAATTTCTTGTAAGCCCTCATGGGGATTCCATGACCTGCTCACATCATAGCATAGAGCATAGTATACATAGCAATTAGTATCAATCTGTGATCTGATGCACTACTCCTTATCTTATTAATACTATCGCATCCAATAACTAAATATGTGGCAGATTACAGGATTTGGACCAGAAATCTAGGCTAGACTCATTAACAACATTTAGAAACATAGCATACAACTCTACTCAAATCGTGCGTCAGTACTATGGGTCATGGGCACTATGGGAGACGATTAAATGATTTGGGTCATAGGTCAAAAGAAAAACGATTAAAAATAGGGAAATCTTTACCTGATTTCTAACAAAATCAAGATAGGCTTGAATATTTTTGAGGGAAGCGACGAATGACTCGATGCCGTTATGGAAGTCGTCATTTCCATACAGACCTAGACCGATTGCAGCACTGAAATACGAAATAATTCACATGTACTTTTAATCCATGAAATGAATGTATTGTATTTTGATTTTCCATTGTTCTTACCAACAAGTTAGAGCAAGAAGCCCCAGGAGGACTTTGAGACAAATAAGAGGTCGATCCCTCTTGGCATTTCGATCGCAACACCTCGTGAGCAGGTAAAGGAGGAGGATAAGTAAGAAGAAGATAAGCAAAAGGGCCGGGACGGAGGCCAATATTCCTAAGGACTCCAAGTACACCTCATTCCTCCAGTCGAATGTGGAGTTGACCCTATGACCAGTGACATTGATGTGCGGAAACTTATGAAAGAACCGGGCCAACCAGGGGGGTGTTGGTATCCTTGTCCCCGTCACTGTAGTCACTCCGTCGTACACACTCATTCTTAGACTCTAATAAAAGGAGACTACTTTGGTGTTCATACAAACTAACCTAACTGACTACTTAACGACTTGACCTTTGACTTTTAAAAGTAAACTAGAAGATGTTGGTACTTAGCATCATCCCTGTTCTTCCACACATGACGACTGAGCTTTGCTTGGCACACAGCAGAATTATGAATCTCACTAGAGAGACTCGGAACCGGACTAAGAGGTCACTAGCCTAGCCACTACTGCTAGTCACTGGTGGTCCACATTAAAAACTAGAGACCTTGCTCAGTCAAGGGAATAGTAAGTCAGTACTAAAATGGTGCCGGAGAGGAACAATGGACCATTCTTGCCGGGATAAGCTCGGAGACAATGAGCGAGTGTTGTTGTTGATTGTTGAATGAACTCCCGTTATCCATTTGCGTCCAGGAAGGAAGGACGGATGTGTGTGTGTGTGAAATGAAGAAATCTCTCACACAGAGAGAACAAGAGAGAGACTGACGAATTCGGGTTGGATTTCAGCGGAAATCAATAGTGGCCACTCCTTGCTGCCCCTTCTTGCGCACACACTTCTCACTCTACCAAAAGAACATCTTTACAGGGTCGGCAAGATTCATCCCAACCTCAAGGGCCATATCCCCTTTGAGTTTTTTTACACTAATACGCATCCAGATTAATCCGGAATTTCATCTAAATTAAATAATCTCCAATTGATACATCTTCCATACCTTGTGTTACCCACTCACTGGGATTTCCATCTCTATTAGTAGATGAAAAGATTGAATAGGTATGTACTTTATTAAAAGGTTAATTACTCGCAATTCCCAATATGCTAGTATTGCTAGTACTACTAGGAAGTAGCAGCAGACTGAACTGAATTACATATTACTACGCTACTAATCTGCTAGGTAGAGTAAAGGAACGAAAAAACTTGGACTCAGGACTCAGAAAAGTTCAAGAGCATCAAATTGATTAAATCGTAAATTAGTGTGATTAAAACTATGACTCAAATCTACCCGTTACTACTAAATGCCGTTTACTAGTTTCTTCATTTACCTTTAACTACTCCTCGAAAGAAGCAAATTTGATTATTTTGTACTAACCATGTAATTGTAAATTAGTCTGTAAAGTGTAAAGTGTTTAAAAAAAAATTGGCATTCGGGATAAAACGTTATTAAATTATATTTTTAAAAGTCAATCCATCCACCCTGAGAAAGCAACAACTAAACGCAGCCCTGTGTACTTCTACTCCTTCCGCCCCTGCCTCATTTCTAATCTCGTGTAAACACACTCATACTTACTCACACTACATTCAAGAAGCATCTGAAAGACTTGCAATTCCCCTCTAACAAAACCTTTCAACACTTTGATCTTTAAAGTCAAAATAATGACAAAAACATCTTACAATACAATTAAAAGCATCAATCCAATCTCTCTACAGATAAAAATGCAACTATCATATCTTAACCACAATCCCAACTACGGGGTGATCCAATTTAATCCAAACTGCCACCGCAAATGAAGTCTTTCGTCAGCATGAGCATGAAATGACGTATCTCTGGGAAATCCCCAAAATCCCATGGATTTCTACTCGCGTGAAGTTGGCCCATTTTCAGAAATGGGATATCATCACATCCCATTTAACATCCCAACTCACCCTTACTTCATAATTTATCTTGCTGCACTGCCCCCTTACTTATTAGTTTACCTCGCAGCCCCAAGTGACCCCTACTAAATGGTTTACCTCACAGGCCCAAGGGCCCAATTCCTTGCAGAGGATACACAAATAAATGATAATAAATTGAGCATACATAGAAAGATGATTAGCTAGATGTATATTTCGTATTAATTAGGTGAGTTAGCCGCTACAAAGTAACGTTTCCAGAATGCACGACGTGGACG
>JAQFYM010000789.1:0-49103 GCA_034694785.1 Agrenia bidenticulata | reverse complement strand
TTTCTACTTCTATAGTATCTAAAAAAAAAGTCTTGGTGTATTCTGATGCTGACAAAGACCCTCCAAAAATATTTAGTATCTTTCGGTTGTGTGAATCTGGCGATTCATCAAACATGAGATAAAATGGCGCTTCATGTAATTTATCAAAGCATTTATTAAGAATATCAGCGTATAAATTAGGGATATATGTTTTTCTTAGGTTACTACTACTTAAGGGTTGAAATTGCATGTACTTTCTAATAAAAATCTTATTATGTTCTTTATCTAATTTATAGAGTGGTATATTATTTAAGAGAAAGAAATCGACAATATCTAACCAATTTGTTTCATTTGAAATTTTAATTATATCTGGGTTCATTAATTGTAAATTAGTAATATGTTTTTTCGTTAACTCATGCTTCATCAAAAGATCTTTTCATTTTCTATTTTTGGGTAGTACATTTGCTTACATGGCAAGCATTCCACTGAGCTATCATCTTTTACTTTCCAAATATTTTTATCGTTGATATAGTTAATAAGCGCATTACTTTTCTTTATACTTATACCTCTTATTGGATTTGTGTGGGTTGTGGATAAAATCTCTGTTTTTTTTAGTTTTCATTTATCTTTTTTCGATTGATGTATTTCTTGTACTAATGTATTTCCTTTATAAGTATCAGAGTCCCTAGCTTTTCTTTTAATTGGCTTTTGGATGATGACGTTTGTTATAGATTGAGAAGAATTATACCGAGGACGTTTTCTTACTACATCAAGATAGAGATCACTGTTTAAGAATATGGAGTCATTACCTATATTTAAAGGTCCATCTTCAATATATCGTTTGGGAAGGTATGATGAATTGGCAACTTTGGTTTTATCTACCCTCTCTTGTTGTTCAGCTTTTTTTTTCTTTTGACTCATTCTTTTTATCTGCATGAATTGTACTCATTATGTCCATTCTTTTGTCATCTGGATCCATTTTTATGGGGTCAAAAAATCTCACCAAACCTCACTAAATAAGGAGAAATCTCACCAAAATCCAACCCATACAATAAATATATGTAAAAACAATCAAAAGTCTCTTTTACGTTTTAAAACAATTATACTGAAATTTCTAAAAAATTTTTTATAATACTAGTAAGATGTTTTAGATTTAGTTTGCGCGATGATTTTTAATGCTTTAAGAAAAACGAAACGAAAAATTGTAATAGGAAGCTAAAAATTCGGTATAGCTTTTATACTAGAAAACAAATGATAAAAGGTCTTAAAGTATTAAAAAAATCAAAAAAAAAAATTAAATGTATGTAAAATAAAAACAACAAATAATATGAACCCCGTTCGCTATAAAAATTGTATTTTATTTTATTTAACTATATATAAGTATTATTTTACACCACCTTTACTTACATTGCGATATCTAAAAACAAATAAAACTCCAACGTCCAAGAATCTAAAAAGTATGTAAATGTTAGGGTTAGTTTATGTATATGCCAGGTTTGCATCTAATTAAAATGTAAAGTTTTTAGTCTGAAAATTTTAAAAATTTTTACATGGTTCAATTAGATGCACAGACAAAAAATTTTACAGTGGGTATCGTGTTTTTACGATAAAAAAATACTTGAAACTTGTAATTTTATGTGAAACATACAATATTTATGTTTTTGATGGTTTTTAAATCTTTAATTTGTTAATTTCTGTTATTATGTTGTCAAAAAAATCACTGCAATCAAAAAGACTTCGCCCCCCTTAAAATTACGCCCAAAATTTTTGTAAAGTCGTGTATCTCATTACACTCATTCTATCCCCTTGGCAAGCTTCTAGGTATATAAAAATTTTAGTATCGTGTTCGGTTCGTGTTTAACCATTATGTTCTCGATTTCTGTAAATAACAAAAATACTATGAACACTACTTTTATATATCATCACCAACGTTTTTACCGAAGCTGTTTTTATAAAGTTACTTAATTTTAGTAATTATGCAACAAAAAATATTTCATATATTCGTAAAATTATTGAAATTCATAAAACAACATATTATTTAAGCGTTAAGTTATTAAATAAAACTTTTTTAGTAAACAAGAACAACCTTTTTATATTTTTTTATTACTTTTTGCAACTAAAAATCTTTTATTTGCAACTTGTTTTGTTAACACTTTGTAACATAAAAAATCTTCTTTTATTATTTTTGCGATTGGTTCGAACTTATTGAACTTTATCAATTTTTTCATATGATACACAAATTCATTAAAAATAGTTCGATAACTTTTGCAAACTTAAAAACACTATATCTTTGTAAATAAACATGACTTTATTCTTTTTTTAACATATTTTGCGCGTTAGCGCTTATATGAGCATCTTAAATAAAATAAAACAGTCAATATATGATACCTCTACTATAGCAAAAGTGTGATTACGTCGTATGGGCTTTTTCACAATCCATACGTGTACCGTACAAAAAAGGCAAGAATAAATTGCAGTAAAATACTAGAAGGATATCCGATTTAGAAAAAAAATCTTGTGTAGAAATATTGTAAATTTTCAAATTACTAAGTCGTTATCATGATTATAGGTTTTTCGGTTTAAAGTCGTAGAAATTCATTGGACTTGTTTCTGGTTTTTAAAAAACGCATTTTATGGGGTAATTGATCCTTTCGCGTTCTAAGATTTTTTTTCTACTTTGTAAATAGAGGAAAATAAAATTCGTAAATTTAACAAGGGAATTATAAACTAACAATTAAACCTATGCAAAGACAATAATTTAAAGACCGTCATAACGCATATTTGTATTACACGAAGCACACATTTTAGGTCTTGTTTCATGTAGAAAGATTTGAAAAGTAATGTAAAGAGACATTATATTTTTGTTTTGCGTTAGAAAAGTACAATGATATACCATTCTGTTTTAATATTGTAGTAAAAAATGACACGAAATACCTTTTTTAGTGTTTGTGCTATACAAAACGAAATGTAGCGACCCAGAACGCTTAGGGTTACGCATAGATTAAACCGCGTCAGACTTTTCTTTGCCTTTTTATATATGTTTGTTTTGATTTTTGTTGCAGTTGTATATTTGGATTTAAGGCGTTTTTTAATCCGAACCTTCCTTCTTTTAACAAAACAAAAATGTTTCATTTGGGCGTTCTAGGTTAGACGCAACACAACGCATACAACCCTTTTTTATATAAAAAAGGTTTAAAAGATAAACAGTATGTATAAAATGTATTTAAGTATTATATATGCGAACTTATATGTAAATGTACACAGAAATCATTTCAGATTTCCTTAAAAAAGATAGACGAAGATACATACAGAGATTTGCAAAGGCTCTTGATAAAATAGTTTTTTACCTATTTTTAACCTTTTTTGGCTAGATAAGCATGATTATCAAGTTTAGTAATCAAAACTGGTTATATATTTGGCCACTTATAAATTATACTATTTTTTACTATAATAATTTGTTTTATAACCAAACAATAACATGCAACGCATTTGACGTTTACTCTATAAATGTTTTTCTTTAAGTAGAAAGATCATAAAAATAACTTTTTTCTATACATAACAGTCAAAAACAGTGGATGTTAAAAAACATTTTAGTACTACTCAGGCAATCTAGTTACGACTATAAACTAATTAAAGCTTGTTTTTTTCTTATTATTAGTTTTTATGTGCGATTATTGTATTTATCGAACACGTATTAAGAAATTTCAACATATTTTAAAAGACGATCACACTTAGGGCGCGTGCGGAAAATTCGCCATTGGAATTTGTACCATTGAGATTTTTTTTATATGTTTTCAATAAAGAAAAATTACCAAGAGAGCTTCTCTTAGTCATAAATAATTCCAATGGAAAAAATTTTTTCATAGGAAAAGTAATATTAAACATAAAAATATATTCAATGGAATATTTTTAGTATTGGGATCTGCACCTCTTTGTTTCGGCAAAAAAATCCAAATGAACTATTTTTTAAACGATAATTAATACACACAATTGCTATTTTTTTATAGTATAAAATTTATTATTTTTTTTTTAATTTTATCACCGATGATTGCCTCGAACAACTATATACGTAACATTTTCTTTGATAGATGTTTCGAATAAAATGTTTTTGCTTTTTTAACTCTACTCCAGTGGCGTACCCAGGAATTTTTGAGCCCGGGGGTAGTCAGTGTTTTTTGAAAAAGTTGGGCTTAAAAACCTTGTTTTTCGATGTTTTAAAGTTTACAATTTTTTTTTGCAAAAATGTAAGTTTAAAATTTTTTATTTGGACTCTAAAAATGAAAAAAATCTCAGCACAAAAAAAAAGACCCCCCCCCTTAAATCCAGGCGTAGAAAATTTTCCGATGGGGGGTACACCCCCCCCCCATTACCCCCCCCCTGGGTACGCCACTGATCTACTCTTTTATATTTTCCAATCAAATAATCGCATTTTTGGTAACTTTTTTACGAAAAATCCATCTTAAAATTTTTTAATGCTCAAAAAACCTATAAAAACCAACTGACAACCTTTTAATGATTGGCATAGCTTTTTAAGCTATTTATTGTGTTAATTATACTATGTATACTTTGTAGATTGCAATTAAAGAATATAATTTAAGAAGTCATTTTAAATAGGTCATAATACTAGTGGGAATCTATGATTTTGACTTATGAAATTTTTAAATAGCAGTTTTTTGTGTAAGAAAACATATAATCGTGTAATATTTATTATTATATGTATTTTGTAATTTAGTTTTAAGGTTTAGCTTTTTTGAATATACTTTATATTGTGTGTAGAGACTGCAAAACCGCAGTTTTTTTTCGGTTCGGTTACGAGAAAAATTTAAAATTTTGGTCGGTTTATTCGTAAAATAATCGAAATTTACCGATAATGTTTTAGAACAAGTTTTTGTACTTAAAACGCAAAAAAACAAAAAAATTATGGGTTCAAAATGAAAATCTACCTATAAATGGCCAAAAATAAGTATTTAAAAAATAAATATTGATAGCCAAGAATCCAAAAAAAAAGCACGTTCTGGTAAAAATTATACGGCTAATTTTTAATGCTAAATGTGGTAAATAAACGAATATTACTATTTATATTGTGACCTTGTTTTGTAACAACATACTGCGAGCTAAATTTATCTTATGCTGTTGCGAAAATTTTAATACTTGTATCTATTGTTCGTTGTAAATAACTGCATATATTACCACAATTAATATAACAAAACGTAGTCATAACATATACACTGTGAAGAAATTTTATTTTTTTTCTAAAAATTTACATCAGCATATTTTTACCAGATTTTAAAATCTTGCTTTTTTACAAACAATTTTTTGAGAATAACATTATTTACTTCCAGTGTTTGTATCACTACATTAAAATTGGTTTTTATGTAGTAATAGACTTTTGGTTGTATTTCCTTGCTTGAACAAAAAGAAAAATTGCTGAAAATCAGTGGGTGAATTCTAAGTAAAATACAAAAAACAATGAAAAAACTTGAGATTAAGTGACGTTAATTGTATATAATACTAATTACATAATTTTTTATCAATAGTATTTTCATTTCGTATATATGTTTTTATATCAAGTATAATAATATCTTAGTATTTTAAGTTGCGGGGATTTACTGATTTTATAAACGGAAAATTTTAAGGTAAAGAAAAAAAATATTTTTTAGTGTAAAGACACATATAATCGTAAAAATGCATATTTTGTTTGTTTAAAAAAAAGGGTAATTCGTATTAGCAGTTCATATATGTTTGTGTAAAAGTTATATCTTTAAGCCGGGTAATTTATTTCGGTTTTTAATGATTTAAGCAAAAAGGGTGAAATTAAAACAAGTAAAAATTAATTGTGTATAAGACAAATTTTTGCCATTTTTTATTATCAAAATACATCTGTAAAAAAATATTGTCCCTTTTTCGGTAAAGGTAAAAATATGTCAAAAAAGCCCGGTTTTTACCGATTTTCAGCAACGGTAATTTCGGTATTGCAGTCTCTAATTGTGAGGAATATACTTATGAGATTTTTGTGTATAGGGTAGGGTGTTCAATTTAATTTAAAAATTTTAATCCCGGATTTTAGATTTAACAATAGATACTCCCGGGATCCGGTACTTTTCCGGGACTAAAACGTAAATAAAATACAGAAAAAAACGCAATTTTTTGGTGGTTTTGTCGTGTAAAATGAGGTAAAACAACAACTTCAATGATAAAAATAACTACTATGACTTGAGCTTATCCAATCTGAAAAAACCGCTTTTAAAAAAAGCTTTTTTATGCATAATACAAGTAAATTAGGTCATGTAAACATGTTTTGGTCATGAAATTTTTGGCACTCTTGTAATACAGTTTAAAGAAAAAAACCACTTATTAAATATTTTAATAGTGTTTTTCTATGCATTCTTTAAAATGTTTTGCTCGAATATGTTTTTGCGTATTAAGAAAGCTGTTTTTAGATGGCAAATTAAATTCTAACAAGAATTTAGCAAAATTTTTCATACCGAAGTTCTAAAATAAAAGTCACGGGATTTGAGACTAAACTTCAGAATTTATGTCCCGAAATTTTAGTCTTAAATCCCGGGATGGGACACCCTAGTGTAGGGCACTTAATAGTAACAAAAAACACAAACTGAAATTAGGGATGGGTATCAATATTATTATTCTTAGCAATATTTTAAATAGTAATAAGATTGAAAGGATTGAAATTATTAATATTATTATTTCACATTTTCTCACTTAAATGTTTAAGAATGAACTAATAATATTAAGACGATTTATGAATATTAACCATTACCTTTTTTAGATTGCACGCAATTTATACATCATATAAATGCTCTATTTTGCTTTTTTTTTTCAAGAAAAATGACTCAACATATGCAAATAAAAAGCATTTGAAAATCGCGACCACCATATTGCGTGTATTTAAAAAGAAAAATCTACATTTTTTTGTCGTGGATGTCAATATTCTCTGTTTATACTACCGAAAGATAAAATTTTCTGCCGAACAAGTTAGTAAAAAATTTAAAAAAAACATTAAACCACAACATGTTTACTATGACTTTATATTTAACCGCATTCATAGAAATATTAGTTTTTATGTACATTTTCAGCTGACATGTTCATCTTATCAATATTACTAATAACAATAATATTATTAAAATATTGTACCAAACCCTAACTAAAAAACAAAAACTGCATTAGGTATATATTTTTTTACTTATTTTGTGGTGATTTTTCGAAAAATATTTTTTTTTGGTTACTAGGTTCGGAGCATGGTATCAATATCTCCTGCCCTTTTACAAAATAAGGCCATAAATGCAAAAAGGCGCATATAATTAAAGGGGTTAATCTGTATAAGCAAATGCTTTAGCTAGACGTATTGTTTCACCCCCCTGGGCTGCTCGTAAAGGAAATGACGTAGTTTAAAGAGGTAAACTAGTTTCTATTACATTTCGAGATATATTTTGTGAGTAAGATTAGAAAAAAAGGTAAAAGAAGACAAGATAGTATAGATAATTTGGCTGATTGTAGCATCATAAATAACTTAATTTCTTTTATACGATAATGTCAATAAAATGAATATTTTATTACGACATGGTGTATACAAACAAGCATCAGATTACCAGGTCATATTCAGAAATACTAATTGGCGTGATTTTTTTGCTTTAAAAGGTTTTTTTTCTAAAGTTTGTTGCATTTTCGGTTCTGTTTATATTAGAGATTAACAAAATTGGTTAATTTTTTTATACGCATACAAAAGTTTCATAACTTCAAAAGGATAAAGTTTTGTAGTCAGCAACTTAGATAACAAATTTCTGGTAAAACATTTCTTTAAAAACTTTTTTTGGCTAAAAAATTAGATTGTTTACTCGGAAGGTTGTACGTTTTGTATAGGTGTATTATGGCATATTTTATAAAACAAATATCAAATTGATGTTTGTGTGGTAATAGCACATAAACAAATAAAACCTGTTTCAAATTGCATTTTGAATATAAAATAAGCATAATCATATACTGGAATCAACTTGCATTTATATTCTTTTACAATCCGGAATTTTTAGAAGATGTTGAATTATATTGCATTATATATTTTTTGTTGTAAAGATAAATCAATCCTTATATGTACATTTGTACCTATATAGCCGTTTTGTATAAACTGCTACCGTAAAATGTTTAATTTCGACTTGCGTGGGCCATAAATGAGTACTTGTATTACTAAAAAACAAATTCAGTGCTCTTTTTCTGTAACATCTTTCTTGTAAACTTATATTGGCATCAGATTTTTATGTCAAATTCATGCGTTTATCATTGTTTCAAAACATAAAGTGTGATTTTACATTTGCTTGATAGAGGTCTAACAGTTTAAACCACAACATACATGGCAAGCATTTAGACAGATTTTATTTTTATATATCATAAAGCCTTTGTTTAACGATTCTTCCATCGATCTTCTTGATTAAATCGTATGCACTCTCCAAGACCTAAATTAATTGACCTTTATATGGAATCCTTTTTATTATCCCTGTACTGTTAGCCATACGATCATCATGTTTTGCAAGTTAAACATTTTCATTTATTGTAAATTTCTCACAGTTGCATTTCGTAAGTCTCGTTGCATATTTCACAAATTTTCATTTTGCTGTAATTATTTTTGTTATACTGATTTCTCGCTAGCTTTTATTAGTACAACCGTAGCTATGTGATAGATGTTTTATAAATATCATTTTTTTTTATTTTTTTTATATATTTTGTTTTCAAATTTGCTTAATTTTTTCTTATCGTCTTGCAGTTCTTGTTACGCGACCATTACGTGCATGAGATTCCAGACTTACCTTTAAATGTATAATTTTTTTGATGCAATATCTTCGAGATCCTCTATTTCAATTCGCCACCTGCATCAGTGCAACTTTCCACTGGTGCGGTCTTTTTGTCCAATGAGTGCAAACTTTATGGTTGTCCAGATTTCTTGTTTATATTAATGCACAAAATGCCACATGAGTAAAATGATTAATTCCTACTAACAAGTATATTACATTTACTCGTAGATCTAAGAGACGCATTCTAATCTCTTCCAATAGGTCTGCTAGTTATAATATATGTACACTGGCATTTATTCATTTGTATAAATAATACATTTTACACAATCTTTGCACAAAAATTATACTGTTTGTTTTTTTCCTGGTCAAAAGTAAACTCTTTTTCATTTCAAAATATGTCGCTTCTACTCACCCTGTGGTTTTTTTCTTTTCATTGTGATTGCAAAACTCTTAATTTTCTTTTATCTCTGGTACTACGCAAATTTTTATATTTTCTAATTTTTATAGAATTTTTCCATTTTCTTCAAAGCTATTTTTATTCATTTAACCTGCACCATTTTTTTCCTCTTCTTATTGTAATCTGATTTCTTTTCTTGTCTTCTTCTGTCTCATAGTTACTTAAAATTCAATATGCTACTTTTTAACGGCAACACATTTACATATATTATTTTAAAATTATATTTTTGGATTAGCTCAATCCATTTATTCACTCTATTATTGCAAGTACTGCTTTACTTCGTACTATTTGTCTGGCTTTGTGATCACTTATAATGGTAAACATACGCTCTTATAGTTCATATGCAAGTTTTTTTATGCCCAAAAATTGCCAGCATTTTACGTTCTGTTATTCCATATTTAACTTCTGCTCGTGTCAATGCATTTCTGCCTTTACACTATAAGTTTTTCTCTTACCATTTACCCTTTGCAGAAGAAATGCTTCTATATCTGTATTTAAACAGAAGTATTTTATATGAATGCGCCGTTATACTCTAGAAAATTAATTGTTTTTATTTCTCCGCAAAACCCATAAATTTAGTAAACTCTTTTATACATTTGTGATTCCATAGCCAGTTTATCTCGACTAATTGCAAACTCTCAGACATATAATATGTTTTGTCCGCAAATTCTATACAAAGTTACGTATCCAATTTGATAATCCCAAAAATCTCTTTACTTTTTGATATTAATTTTGGTCTTATAATTTTTGTAGTTTTTCTATTTTAATTTCTGATGCCTTCATTGTTTCACCATTTATATAAACTCAAAATAGTTGCACTTCCCTTTTGGTAATTTGAGTTTACTTAAATTAATCTTTGTTTTATATACTTCAAACTTGGTCAAAACTTTCCCTTAATAAAATGTTATAATTATCCAATGTTGCGGCATGAATGTTTTTATCGTCAATATATTCTTTTACGCCGTTTCCAATCAATCCATCTAATACATTTTTCACTACTCTCTGCATATTTTAAGCGCTCTTCTTATAGCCCATAACCATCGATCGCCACTCAAAAACACGCGTGTCACATGCAAAAGCCGTTTTTATATAATTATTTTTTTCGTTCTCAATAAAGTAAAATGTTTTTTATAAATCTATTACACTAATGTAACAACTTTCTTGTGTTGCATGTACAATGTGTCGTAATTCTTTTAATTTATACTTACCTTTCCTTTACTTAATCATTAAATGTCATAAAATAACACATTAAACACACTAAAACATCCGGTTTTTTACTTACACTGCGCTTTTTTTCTATTTACTTGCTTATCTCTGTAAATTTTTCTTGTGTTCGTAATCTTTTAATATGCAAATCAGTTTTTTCTAACAATACCTGTGGGATCATTTCCCCCAATCTCTGTAAATGCATTTTTATGAGTTAAGTTTGCGCATTATTTTTTTTACCAATATCCAATTTTTTCTGCGGGGTTAAAACTACATTTAAAAAGTCTCTTTTAATAGTTTCGACTTTTTTATGTTAGATTATCATTTTTTAAATCGTTTTTGTAAACTTCCAGTAATCTCTGCGCACTCTCTATATTTTGTGTACCGTATACCCTTTTTTATTTTAATGATCTGTTGCAAATGATCAGCACTTCCACAAACGTAACCTTTTCTCTTTTTTTGGCACACAGAATCCGTGCCTCGTAAATTTACTTTTTCTTACCTGTTTATGTCCCTACCATGTAAGAACATCGTGCAATTTTTCAACTCCTCTTTTTAATTCATCTTTTTTGCTTCTCTGCCATTCTTTTTTTATCTATACTTCTCAATATAAATTCATTATTCCTGTGACTATATCGACTCCTCTTTCACTCAATCCTAATAGCATTTGCATATTTTCTAGACTTGTTATTTTCCCATCTAAACAACTCTTTATCCTCTTTTTGTACCTGCCTTAGAACCATCTCATATTATATCTGCTGAATCTATACTAGTACCTTTATAGCCACTTGTCGGCTGGTAGCTGTATCGCATTCAAAAGAAATTGCTTCTGTAGCCATGTAAGTAGCCATGTAATAATAGGGGGACCAATAAACATAAAATTAACATAAAGTAGTCATTATTTGCATCTTTTTTTACTGTATAAGCGTTCTTCAGTGCTATTTTTACTTTAAATAATACCATCATTTTGTGGTGATTTCTTAGTGCGTTTCCTGCCGACAACATTGTCTTTTTGCATCAATGATATTTTTTATTGTAGTTCGGTAATCAAAAGTCTGTAAATATAGGACCTGCTTGTAAATCTACAAAGAATATATAGAATGCAACTTGTATGCTTTATTTTTATTCCCCATTTCAGTTACTAAAATGTACGCATTAAAGACTGTAAAAAAGCAGAAAAAAGTATGCAGGCAAGCTTTAATACATGTCAATATCAATTAAAATATAACATATAACAGCATTCTATAAATAAGCCGATGTAAAATCTACTTTTACAACAAAATACTACGAATTTGTCAATATTTGCCGCTAAAATTAAGGTGATAACAATTTGAGGGGTTTTAATGCACGATACCTGATATAAAAGAAACAAACTATTGTATAAATATTGTAAAATGCATGTTTTTTTCGTGGAGTTACCTATATACTGGACAATATATACTTTCAGGCATTGGGCCGTGTAAGGACCAGCTTTATTCACTTTCTTTTAACAATATTAAACTAAAAAAACACTAGTGTATACTGATAACTGATTATATGTACTATAACTAGTACCTTGCTGTTGTGAACGGTCCTTTACACGTTTTGCAGTTTATTACAATAATTGCTTTTAAGGACAACATAATATTATATGTAAATCAAAAATTGATGTAATTACGTATATCTTGATTCTTTTGCATACACACTTTTCAACTGTGAAGTCTTATTAAATTATAAAACTTGTCTGATATATAAATATCTACAAAAGTTTCGCAAGTAAGTGTCGAAAAAATCATTAAGGTAGATGAATACGATTAAAAATTGTGTATTTTATGAAAAAAGTGTAAAAAAAGCGTTTATTAAATTAACTATAAGCAAGTCTCATAAGAATCAGTTTTTACAATGCTTTATTCAACTATATTTGCCAGATAGATATTGCTTAATATTAATATAAAAATGTAAAATCACATTTATAATGTTAAGAAAAACAAAATTCTGCCTATAGATATGCGAGAGCCTTGTTCAAAATTTTTCAAATTGGAAACGGCTGGGAAAGAAAAAAACAAAAAGTTAGAACATTTTGCATAGTAATGGTATCAATCGCAAGTGATAACATATACTAGACGAGAAAAAAAGCAGTTCAGTAATCAGCGATTAAGTTCTCTTGCGAAGTGCTAGCATTCAAAAAATGATATTGTAAAAATTAAGATGTTAAATTTTTGATTCAAATGTATAAACCATTTAATTAACATTCGAGTTTTATTGATGTTGCATTTATCTTTAAAACCTCACTTTTGCTACTTTTCGAAATATTTAAATGTAAATTAGTAACTAAATACAGAAAAAAAAATATCGACAAAAAATGAAAATCACATTATACGAAAAGAAAATGTATATACGCTTATTTAAATGTATTCTTCGTTTATTATTTAAAAACCTGATAGGCATGGTTAACTTTAAAAAAGCACAAATTACGCAAATGATTTTAACCCGTATTGTTTGAAACCGGCTAGTTAAATGCATTAAATAAATGAAGCATTCTTATCCTGTGGTTTTTGTTGTCGAATTCGTAAAATTGATTAAATAAAAATAATGAAATCTTTTTAAAAGTAAAATTTTAAATCTCTCATATTAAGTAAATTTTATCCGTATTAAAAGTATTTTTCATATTACCAATTACTACAAAGGGCCATATACATTGCCCTGACTGTCCACAAGTAAGCTGTGGGTCAAAATTTAACTTTTAAGTATACTTTTGCAATAAATTTAACTGTTTTATCAAAAAAATCGTATTAATTTGGCAAAAGCTTATTATCAAAAATGGCATAACATTACAATGTTGAAAATTGTAAGCTCTTCATATACTTTTGAAACCTTCAAATTCACAAAAAATTCGTTCTGTACATGTAATTAAAAGTTTAGAGATTAGCTCTACCGTTATTATTTAAATTATCAATAAGTTAGTTTTTATAATTTTATAAAATTTTGTAGAATATATATTAAGACATTTTTTTTAGTGAAGTTTGAGCTCAGTATATTCTAGAAAAGGTACACTCAAAATTAAATTAACAATAGCGTCATCATATTTATTGATACAATATATTGCTTAACAATGGATCTTCGTATGATCATCATAAATACAGGCTTTTTGTTTTGTACGTGGTTAAAAGTATATATTTTATTATTTTGTATATTATGCTTAAAGTTTAAAAAAATAATTTTTAATTCTTAGTATATCTAGGGCGGACCATAAACGCTGTAGAAAAATGCTTTACATTGGTACTTAAAACCAAAATTCTGCGCAAAAACAGCCTTAATAGATTCATTATGACTTCCATAATAACTCGTATCTGTGACACAAAATAATCTCTATGTATACAAATTTTTTTTAGAAAAATCTGCTAAGGTAATATTTTATATTGTTTTGTATGTATTTTATTGCTCAAATTGCTGAATTTAGATCTTTATTGTAGTTTTCTTGCTAAAATATCATTTTTATACAATGTTCGTTTTCTTTTTAGAAAAATAGATTGCAATGGTTTTTTTAGGAATTCTTTGCTATTGTTACATTTGATAAAAAATTATTGTAATACCTGCAGGCATATTTTATTTTTGACCGCAGTAAAAACTGCCATTGAACTTACAAAACTGCGTTTATAAAGATTTTTACTGCTTTTATCAAAAAAAACTGCCCTTAAACCGCCCTAGTATTATCTCACCTCATCCGTCAACTATAAATATCTGACTTTTTGAATATTATTTTAGGCTATACTACTGAAAATATTTCGGAGAAAAAAAGATAAAGACATTTTACCTGGGTTTGTAAAGCTTTAAAATAAAATGCAAAACTCATTGATATAATCAACAGTTCTAGTTAAATGTAACATAATACAAAAGTTTTGATTTTTTGTGTTATTTAACTTAAATTATCAAAGCATTTTTTCGGGAAATCCTGCATTATATTTTTTTTATTTTTTGAAAAAAAGGATGGGTTTTGATCGAAAACAAAGGGGATCCAAAATAATAAGGCACCCCCCCCCTGCTGCATACAACAGGTCTTACATTTATATCAGAGCAAGTGAAAAACATTTCGTACGTTTATCATGTTATACTCCAGTTGCAAATCTATTGAATTTTGCTTAAAAAAAAAATTAATACTACACTACTGTATGTTACCGATAATAACAAAAGGATAAAATAAAAAGTTTGTTATCATCGGTAGAAAATAATTCAATTAGGAGCAAATGAATTTACCGGTAAAAATAAACAGTAAAATAAATATAGAATACTAGCACCAATTTATTAAAAAATGAATATATCATGGTATTTTTATATTTTGTATATATTTATACTCATTTTTTGATTATAAAAAATGTAAAATTGTCTTTGTGTCGCCAGTTTATACTGTTCTTATACAACCTTGCGATGTACGGATAATCATACCGATTAAAAGTCTTATGAGAATGATGTTTACATGGTGGATTATTGAATGGAGAGGTTTTTATGATTTATCAACAGCATATTAATAAGAATTTTTGTGTAATGGATAAGAAAAAGTTGGGATTTTTTGCACTAAAGCACCCACAATAAAAAGTACCTTTCTGGGGTTAAAATTGCTTGAACATTGTGTAAATATTGTTCGTTTGCTTTTTTAAAACGGAAATACAGTATTTTTTTTATATTACCATTTTAGGGAAATTTTTGCAATAAAAAAACTTATCTGTTATTAAAATTCATTTATACACCAATATTTTAATTAGACTAACATTAACTAACCCTAACTACACTCCAACCCTTACCTTATTAATATCTGTAACACTGACCAACCGTATCCCACCCTAACCTCAATATACTAGTAACCTCTTTTCTTTTTTGTTTTACCCTGCTTCATAATTTTAACTATTATTCATCAATATTCAGTAATTTTATTTGCATTAGTTCTTATGTGTCTTTGTGGCAGTTTATGTTATGTTTGTGTTCCTTTTTATCGTAATTTTTCCGGAAAATTTTTTTTTACCGTTTTCCGTAATAAAAAGTCCTGTTATTGTTTTATATCTGCTTGTTATGAAAAAAAAAAAATATAGTTTATCTATGTCTTTTTATAGGTGCTATAGTCACTTTAACCAAAAGTTATGATAAATGCGTCAAGAACAACTCGAAATATCATTTGTAGCTTCAAAAAATATTTATAAGGAATTAGGATAGCCGGACAGAAAAGTAATAGTTATTTATTTGTTACATAATAGTATTTAATTTTTAATTTTAATTTTTTTAATTTGATATTTATGGCAGTTTTCTTTTCTTCTTTCCTCCAGCAGGGTTCACAAATTATTTTGTTTTATCAGTAATATACGGTACCGGCTTGTATAAATTTCAACAATCAAAGTTGTAAGAAGACAAAAAATTACTTGATAATATCTGCCAAAATTTTACCATAAAAAAGGTGGACAGACAGAAGGTCCAAAAAAAATAAGTCCAAAAAAAGATGTCCAAAAAAAAAGGCTTAAAAAAAAGAGGTCCAAAATACAGAGGTCAAAAAAACAGAGGGGGCAAAATTCAAAACCAAAAAAAAAATGACCAAAAAAAAAATGTCCAAAAAAAAAATAAAAAGCAAAATAACAATCTAATATATAGAAAAACCAAATAACCAAAACACTATAAATAAACCAAAAACACATCATAAAGTTTCTTGTTTAAAAAAATATATCCCAAAATATAGATGACCTAAAGATGATTACCTGGTGTATATATGGTTGCAAAATATCAGATTATGCAAGTTGTAATCATACCTTATACAAAAAACAGATAACAATTGCAAAAATATAAAAATATAACTTAATGACAAATAAAGATAAAGAAAACAGCAAATCACAAAACTTTAGTATAGCCACCCCCATTCTATTTAAGTCGAAAAAAAGGTTGTCTTATTTCAAAGGTAGACCTGAATTTGCTTACAAATAATTCCAAACTACAAAAATTAATGAGTTCCATAGTAAGCATAGTTGGGTTCCAAGGTAACCCTGACTTGGCGCCATGATTATACATCCTAAGAAGCTGTGTAAACCCCCTAAAAAGGCTTAAAATGAGAATCTAAGGGCATATATACTAAGAACTCGCCGAGATGTGCATTTTGCACCACTCAAAACGTGTTTTAAGCACTTAAAACGCTATCGGAAAAGACACGTACGTTTTGGGATGATTTAAAATAATAGCCTGAACTAGGGTAATTAATATTAATCATGAGATTAAATATTTTCCAGATGAAATATAGTTTCAAGTGGGATTTGAAAGCTATATAAAGAATAAGAAAGTAAATAAATAAGTAGTTTTAAATATGTCTTTTCCACCTCGAAGAAATGCTGCCCGTGGAAACACGCCTTATTCCAACCAGCAAAACACCAATATTTTTTTTGTTGACTTTTGTTCTATATTCTTTTTTCAATTGGATTTTGTCGACGTGGTCTTAGGTAAAGTTCATAGATATTCAGGTTAGGTTTCTATGGGTGTGGTTATGTTTAGGGGTATTTATTTATATATTACACTTTAATTTGCATCAATTTTATTATTTATGAATCTTCATACTAAAACTATGTCTTTTATGCATATTTTTGCCCCAAATTATAGGGGAAGCTAAACTACAGTTTTAATTTTATTTTTTTTATTTATTTTTTTTATTTTTGACATTTTACTTTTGAACTTTTTAATTTTTGGACCTTTGATTTTTAGACCTCATTTTTTTGGACTTCTTTTTTTGCGGTCCTCTTTTTTTAGACTTTTGTCTGAGGATCGCAAAAAAAAATGAAACGTAAATAAATTGCTGTGGATAGCATAAATGTTCCATAAATCGAAAACAGATACTTTTTTACATATTATTTATACATAAATTAAATCTTCTAATATATTAAGGCTGGCACAATAATTTTAGTCAACGTGCAAAATTGATGTATTCTATGGGGATGTAAAAAACAGGTTGAAAGTGAACGTAATCGAAAATATATTTAGTTTATAATACGTTTTTAGGTTATTTCAAGTGTTTTTGTGTCTTAATATAGCTTTTTGCACACGTAACCTATAACAAAAATGCTCAATTTGGAGAACCCACATCATTATATCAATACAAGTAGTATACTAAAATATTATGGCCCCCTTCTGGCAGATATAGAGGGATCTTGTATAAAATCATCCATATTTGTAACCGTAAATTCGAGTTGTTTTAATGCATTGATGCTGGATAGTTACGTTGTTTATAAGTTGAGTTATATTATGCCAGGCTTTTTTGTAAGGTGCCACTACACCAGAGATTTAAAAAAGGGAGCAATTTTATTCTTAAGAATTTTTGAGTTTAAACTATGATGAAAAATATAAATCAGCAAATAACAACATTACGGTGAGTAAATTAAATTTTTGAATTTTACTATTTTTTCAAGGATTAAAGATTGTAAAAAGCACGATACCACGCACCAAACTGTTTTTT
Source organism: Agrenia bidenticulata (assembly GCA_034694785.1). Classification (NCBI taxonomy): domain Eukaryota; kingdom Metazoa; phylum Arthropoda; class Collembola; order Entomobryomorpha; family Isotomidae; genus Agrenia; species Agrenia bidenticulata. The sequence goes on along the minus strand of JAQFYM010000789.1, from coordinate 31,207 downwards.
TTTGTAAAGAAACAGCCTTTTAACATAAGTAAATACAAATTTATTGGCCGAGTTATATTTCTTCGTACATTATCTTTACTTGTACATCTATAATGCGTCATAAATATTATATTATTACCTTGAAGGTAAATTTTGTTTATATATTATAAAATTACTTATTTAAATACCCAGAGTATTTTGAAAAAAAATACTATGCAAAGCTACTTCAATACCCTTTTATTACAATAAAGCAACAAAAATATTTTTTTTTTGTTTGTTCTTAGTTACTTTATAACTACATGGCCAATATATAATGTAAATATATAATGTTTAACGTGCATCTGTTACACCCAGGAATAAACACAGACTGTTCTCATTTTTTAAGGTAATTAAGCGAGATTATTTTTGACTTTTGATTTTGGAAATTTCCATTTGGTGATTTTTATTATCTTTCTTTTTGTTTTTTTATCCTATAAAATAGCAACGAAACCAATATGTACTTTATAAAACACATACATCTAAATATAAAGATAAAAAGAGCAGGTTTTATGTAAGTTTGCACAAAGTGAAACAGCGATGTATAGTAAGCTTTTTATTTTCACGGGTGATATTTTCTCTTTTTACCTTATACGACTAAAACCAATGAACTTACTTCTAAATAAAAAGATAATAGGTAGTTATATTCACAATAAACAAAGGCATTTTACTTTTTGTTTTGTAATTTGACTCCGTTATACATTTATTACAATACTATGGCTTAGAATTTTCAAAAGTATGCAAAACAAAAAAAAAATATAATAATTTTAATTTTTAAAAAACGTTTGCCTAGTACAAATTATCCCAAATGTCTTTTATGGGTACTGATTATTTTTAAAATAATTGATTAGTGATATTTCTTTTAAAACCCTTTATAATACTTAAATTACCTAGAAAAAAATAATTTTGGCTTTTAGAGTAAATTTTTTACATAAGCAAAGTCTTTAAAAGTTTTATAAACGCGTTCATATTACAATATGGTGTAAAAATAAATTAAATACATCTAAAAAATTTACTGGTATTTTCGTATGCGGTAACCCCGTATATCGAATGTTGTCGTTAAAAATAACTCATCCGTATAAACAAAAAAACAAACATATTTATTTAAACGCGATTTTTATTAGGAAGTGATACAAGCGCGTACCGAGTGTCGGGGGGGGAAGATGGGAGGGGGGTTATCCAGCCAGGTACGGGGGCGCGGCGGGAGAGGGGGGTTTCAACTCCCCTCTTAAACCTTTTTTATTAAAATTTTTGCGCGTAAATATAGGGTTATAGCAAATACATTTTTTTTTCAACCCCCCCTGAGAATTAAATGGGATCCCACCCCTGGGTGTACCCCCCCCCTTCAGAAAATTTTTCACGCTTAAATTTAAGGGGGGGGGCTTTTTTGTGCAGAGGTTTTTTTCATTTTAAGAATCAAAAAAAAAATTATTATATAAAATTTTTCAAAAAAAAAATTATAAACTTTAAAAAAACGAAAAACAAGGTTTTTATGCCAACTTTTTACAAAAACACTGACCCCCCCTGGGTACGCCACTGAAGTGATATTTGGGCCGTAAATAACATACCACAATAACGGTATTGTTTTAGAAAGTCTGGATTAAGTACAAATATTTTTTGCTCATTTTGATCCACTATGATGTGATTCAAAACAAACACAATATTTTTCTAATATAATTTGACTTTTTTGAAAGGTTCATTTAACACACTAGTAGGGTATAAAGACAGTTTAAACAAAAAAAAAGTCTTTAAAAAACAATAAGTGTGCCATGTCCGTAAAATGCACATAATCTACATCTTTAAGCCTATTTTAGACTGTCTTTAAATTTTCTAGACGTTTATTTGAATAAAAAAAAACATTTAAAATGCCACATCATTTTTAGATCTATTTTGTTACGTGTCATTTTATCACAAATAGAGTATTTCTGACTACCGTCTTATTTTATCATGCAAATGAAAAAAAATTAGAAGAGACAATAAGAACACGTATCCTCTACTTATAAATAATCGCAATTAAACAAAAAAAAACACAAAACATTACTGGTTTCTAGTTAATAAAAAAAATTTCGTTTTTACATAAAAATGGCGTTTTTACGCTTATAAACCAAGAAACCGCTTTTTTTATTAGAAGTCTTTTGTGGTTTTCCTATTTAAAATTTATTGTTAAAAAATATATTTGTAAAAGATTATTCTCATATATTATCGTTGCGAAAATATTCCCGCAAATATTACTCCTATTTTTAAAAATGAAAATCTGCTCATCCCTGTTTATTAAATATTATTTTTAGAGCAACCATGATTTGTATTATAGTCATTTATGGTTCAAAATAAACTCTTAATTTTATCCGCATTTTACAGTACTTGTAGTTGTTATAAGCTTACGTTGTAAAGTATTGTTTATAAGACAAATCATTTCTATTTATTTTTTATTTAAAAAATTTACTAAAAAAAATATATACCATTCCGATTTTTATAATATTTTTTCAAATGTCTCATATACATTTTTAACCCTTTTTTGGTTATTTAGCGATATATTCTTCGAATAATTTTTGGCTGTTTTTATCTAAAACTATCTAATCTATTGTTATGAAGATAATTTTAGCACGATCTAAACTTTCATTATAAATAAACTGGTTTTGTTTCGTTTTTTATCATATTGAATAGTTTTCTTTGTACCTTGCTCTTATTTTTCTACGCCTTGTTACTCCTTTACGCATATGGGTCATATTTTTGGTATATTTTGCTTAAAGAGTAAAAAATAAAAAATTTTGCTTTCCTATTTTTGGTGTCAATTTAAATAAATTATATAAAAAAAACAAATGCATTTTTATGAATAAAAGATTTAAGGTTTTAGGTTTGATGCGTGCAACCAAAGATATACGATTAAATATTTAATATCTAAGATTTTAGATTTTATATCTAAGATTTAAATAATATATATGAAGGATCGGGCTTTATCTGCAATAGTTTAACAGATATATTTAATGATTTTTACGTAGAAATATAAAAAGAACAAAATAAATAAAAATTATCTTTTAAACCAAAAAAAAACATCTTTTTATAACTGGCATAAACACAAGACATAGATAATGTGTGCGTTTTTTTATATAAAAAATACTTGATACAGAAATATTCTGAAAGTTGTATAAAACCCGTTATTAGTTTTTACCAAAAAAAAATTCTATTAAATTCCCCATTTTATAAAAATGCGATTTTGTCGATATATTTCTATAAAAGTAATATATAGAATGCAAGATTCTATTTTAAACAGTCTAATCAATAAAATGGCCAAGATTTTTTTACAAGGGCGCACAAAAAAAAAAAAAATCTAAATAAAAAAAATCTAAATATTTTAAAAATACTGATTTTTTACAAAAATATTTTTGTGCATATTTACTAAGCCCCCAAGAGACACCCCCCTTAACTCAAGCAACACGTTTTTTAAAGAAAAGTGCACTTTCGACATTTTCTACCCCGATGCCTCCTGTTGCCAAGCCACTGAGTCGTATACTTGCCATTTCTACAATTATGATGTTTCCAGAAGCATATATAAAAGTAAATTTCATACAATTTTATTATGAAAAATAGGTGTAATGTATTCATTAATGCAAGTGTAAACTAAATGTGTAATAGTTGTCAGCTTTTTTTTCTTTTTCAGGTTTATATGACAAATGTTTATAGCATTCTATTCGAAGTATACAAAAAAGAGAATTTCAGACATTTTGTAACCCCTTTTAAATTAGAAAAGTATTTTTACCACTAACGAAGTTCAAGAAAAAAATAAATTTTATATTTTTTGTACCCTTCTAAGAAAATGATACTTATCATATGTTATACATGCCCCGAACATACAAAAAACATTATCTTGAAGATTTTAAGCAATAAGTAAATAGCAAAAATTGGTAACCAATACAGATTCTATTTTTAAATAATAAATTTAGCTATTTGTAAATTTAATTTTATTTTAAAATGGCATAAAAGGGATTTCAAATCATACACACTTAAAACAAGACTAAAATCTACCCAACCGGTTTATTAACCGTATTTTATTTTATGCTATATTTGGCGTATTACTTTTTATTTCTTCTTTATAGGAAGGCCGACTTTCGTATATGTTTTTTTACTTAATTTTTGTGTGATTTTTTTATACCATGGTACATATATTAACCCCCGTGGTATAAATTTGGTTTTACATGTAAGAAAAAATACAGTAAGAATTTTTACAATAGAAAAAAAAACAAAAAATACATGAAGCCGAAATGGGTAAATTTTTCGTTTATCTCGATACTATTTTAATTTATTATTATTTCTTTTACTAAAAATAATCCGTAAAAAGTTTTTTGTTTGGTTTGTGTAACCTCCACGGACTAACTGAAAAATAACATTTACAATTTATTTTTACATATTCTTTTTATGTGCGGGTTTGCTTTATTCATATATAAATTTCATCTTTTTGCATTTTATTGTAATCACAACTTAATTTTGAAAATAAGTACATTTAAAAAAACTTTCTAACAGTTTAAGGGAAGAAAAACGCTAGAATAAAATATGCCATGCTACAGCAATAAGTCAAATAAAAAACCATGGATCAATAATATCATGGTAAAAAACACGCTTGTGTAAACAAATATTTCATGGTGAAAAAAACACGGCGAATTTATCAGGGCTTTACAGTATGATTTATAAAATAGCAAAAAAAAACACATTATTGTATAAAAGAGACAAACTTGTGCCCTTGTTAGTCTCTCTCTTTGCAAATAGGGGTGATTTTGGGATATCTGTTTTTTTATACGTTTTTTTAAAGGTCTGAAAGTGGCTCTATGTGCGTTAAAAACGGTGCATGCATTTTAATATAATTTGCGTATTGTTTTATTTTCCGGTTTTTTTTAGTTTTGGGGTTTAAAATTGATTTTAATTACAATTAAAGTAACGTTTTTGTTTTGTGGTAATCAGTATATAGTAGCAAAAACATACTTTTAATTTGAATTTCGTATATAAGTTCGTCACAAAGTATAGCAAACATAGCAGAAATATAAACAAAATTTATTACAACAACAAGTTTAGTATAAATGATGACGTATATTTTTAATTCTACAAAAATATATAATATTTTCTACAAAAATTATGCAAAAGTTGTATTAGACAGGTTTTTTAAAATTTAAAAATTCTAGTAAGGAATGTACAAAAAAGCAAAAAAAGAATGTATAACCGGAATTGATGTGAGATCTTATTTTATTTTTTTATTTAAGTAAATTGGCAAACACTAAAGAATATTTAAATGTAGAATGATTTAATTCTGCTAAAATAATTTTTTTCATATTATAATAACTTTTGAGACATATTTCTAAGTTCGAGCAAGCAAGTTCATCAAAAAGTATAGAGTTTTTTATAAAAAAAGTCAAAATAAGGATTTCTTAGGGGTTTCTGTTTTTTGCATTTTTCAACCAGTTTTTTTGTCGTAGAATATTATCATCACAAAAAAAACCCCGACCGGCTTAGAAAAAAGATTTTACTTATATGTTTAGTAAAAATGTTTAAAATAAAATGGCAGCTGTTTTATCCTATTTAATTTGATAATATCTATAGTAACAAATGAACTTTTTTTGTGTTTTTATGTAATGAGTATCAACTTATATAAATTAGTTTTTTAAACAAATAAAAATACCTAATGGTTGCTTGAAAGAAAACATAATGTAATCCATGTTTATATATAGTAAAATCGTGGTCTTAGTTGTATATCGCCTTTATAATTTATAAATAATCGAGTTATCGCGTTACTTCATTATTAGGATTTTATTGACACATAAAATATCAGTTTAAAAAGATACTTTATTGAATTATTAAAGACAACAACACAAAAATATATTTTCTGTATAAAATGACAGCTTTTTATATTTTTAGAACTAATTACTTTTTACAAATAAAAAAGGGTATAAATTTTACGCTGGATTCAAAATTTAAGCAAAACATTTACATCACACTGTTAAAATAGTGTCTAAGTTGCATTTTTGTGTTCTAGAAAAAAAAGTATTTTTTTAAAATAAATCGGGTTGATATTTTGTTTTCAGATTACTAAGTTATGATGTAATTAATAAAAAATGACAAATTTTGAGCACTGTTTAATATTATATACCAAATAGTAGTATATTATATTTTTTTATATGCTAACTATGTTTCAACTTGTACTTTATATAAGGGGGCACTAGGTAGAATTCGTTTTGCCCTGCCAGAAAAAAAAAATTGACAGTTTTAAACTCAAGCACTATTTATTTTACTCAATGAAATAATCAATATCCCTTTAATAAATATATTAAAATATCTTATTTACTCATTATCTAATTTTACGTAACGACTTTGTATAAAATTTACGTTTTTTGATATAAATATTTTTATAATAACATAAAATTGTATAAATTACAGAAAAGCTTATCCACGACTATATTAGAAATGACATGATTAATAAAATATCATTTTTTTATAATTTTACTATTATTTGCTAAAAAATCAACTGCTAGTTAACCCTTTCGCAGTTTTCATGTACTTTCTACACTCCCCTAATTTGGTTTACGATAATTAAGTTATCTTTACTTAATATAATTTTAAGAATACGGATATATAGCTAATGAAATACAACAGTCAAGAATGATCAGTAATATACAGAAAATGGATATTTAAAACACTCCTGGATACGATTTTCTAGGGTAATGCCTTTAAGATGTTCTATATACATCAGAAAAATAATGTGTATGCATTAATATATTTATAAACATGTACGTATCTGTAAAACATAGTTATATGCTATAAAATTTAGTTAAATTTTACTGATTCTACAAAAATATATTTAAATTTTTTTTCGACAATTACTGCTTTATATACTCTTTCATAAACATACATCGGGTCTTATTCCTTATTAAAATATTATATAGAAGGGACTCTACGACCGCATATATGCGTTCAGTGCAAAATTAAAGTCATTTGATTTACGCATATATGCGTCCAGAAGAGAATTAGAGGTATTTTAAATACCGCATATATGCTTAAAAAACTGCGAAAGGGTTAAACGGTCGTAAATGCTTGGTTTCAGTAATTTTTTTTATTGTAAATATAGAATTATATATAATAATGATTCATATTAAAATAAATTTACAAAAAATAATAATAATTCTATTTAGTATAAATTTATCATATACAGAAACGATTTAATCTATCTAAAAAAGCGGTTCTTTGTAAAATACAAATTTTTCTGTACTAATACTGTACTAATGATATGCAAATAATAGCCCAAAAAAAAATATATCTAATTTCGGTCATTTCTAATTTTTGTGGCAGTCTTTACGGTAGCAATATGCATGAAATAATTGTATACAACAGTCTATCTTTTTTACATATTCACATAATCTATGTAAAAAAGATATTTGAATTTTCAAATATTTGTAGTGTAAAATCTTAGTAAATAGGATTATTCGAGTTAAAATCCACAGTATTTTGTTGTGTGAGTAGTACTTTTTGCCGTCAAATGCAATTTATATGTTCAAATATGTGTAGCGTTAGTAATTAAAGCACAAAAAATCGCTGCCTTTCAACACAAAAGCTACGAAAGGATCGCATTATGCTTAAATAGTTTGTTTTAATGCAATTTTTTGTGTTTGATTGCATGGTATAAACTGTGTATATAATCTATGAATTTTGACACACTTTATTATGTAAGTCTAACCACGTTCTTTTGTTTTTTTTGATTATATTTAATTAAAAAAACCCGCGAACCCGTACGTAAAACCAAAATAATACCCCATTTTTGGTAAGTTTTTTATTTATAAAAAAATATTTTTTTTTCTTATTATTCAAGGTAAAATATTTTGCTCTCTAATTTATATTAATTTTCAATAATTGTATAGTGTTTTGATCTCAAATTAAGAATTTATTTTATTTTATTTTTTGGCTAATAATAATACTTCTAAGTTTATCAAAAACAGCCATTGCGGCTGGGGCGGAGTTTATTATGAGTGGGTCTGGTGTTTTTAGATTTTTTGGAAGCTTTTTTTTTTGAAATCGTATGCCGAAAAAATACAATAAAAAACATCATTACCTTATTTACTAAATTATTAACATCCCACATTACCCGATTATTTTTGCAAAAAAAACAACGCAAATACACAAAATTAAACTTACTAGTACGTTTTTACCTTTTTACATAGGTTATTTATGCACTTAAGTTTTTCTATACATATAAGTTATGTATTGATGTATATATGACAGCTTTTGTATATTTTTCTATACAAAAAAAAGTTTACAGGTTGCAAAACAGCTGTATATCTATAATAATCTACAGTATATATAAAAAAAGTGGATTTCATTCGATTGGGATGCGATAAAGTACGCGTTTTACAAAGAACACTCAAGTGTGTTATGTTTTTGATCATTGTCATTCAGGGGTATCGAATAGGGTAGTGGATCTATAGAAAAACACAAAATGTCAATCCCTCCTTAATGGCCATTATGGAAAAATAGGTCAACGATTTTTATTTTTTTATAATTTTATTCAAAAAATGATAGCTTTATGAAAGCTATAACCAAATGCGTTTTTTGTAATTTTGTGAATTTTTATTGACTATCCGGTGTGTTTTTTTTAATAAAAGGATAATGGTTATTAATATTGCATTGATATGTTTAGTGCGAAAAGAAAATTCGGAATTTACATGATATAAAATTCCGAATATTTGGAACTTATACTGTTCGAAATCTTAATCTTTGGATTTCTTCGGTCTTCGGATTTCTGATATTTAGAATTTTTGCTAGTCTAAATTCTTACTATTTGGAATTACGTGATCCGAAATTCTTTATATTCGAAGACCGGGTGTTTAAAAATCTGATTTTTTTAGAATTTGAATATACGAATTCAGAGTGTTCATACTATGAAGTATTTTTAATTCTGATTATTTTGATTTATTACTATGTTAATTGTAAATATTTTCTAATTCTTAATAATCGGAATTATACTATTTTTAATTCCAAGAATTTTTAATGTAAATATTTGGAACTCTTACTATAGAAAAACCTCGAATTATGCTTTTTAAATAAACGGCAACTCAAAAGTAAAGTTTAAATTTCGTAATTCTAAATGCACGGTAATTCCTGAAAGTAGTAATTTCAAATACTAAGAACTAAAAATCCTCGGATTTTAAAATATTACAAACCCTAAATATTTGGAATTACAAATACCGGAATTCTAAAAAAAAAAGAATGCCAAATTTTTGGAATATCAAATTGTAAGAATTTTGAATACTCGGATTTATACATAGTAGCATAAAAAGAACAAATGTATTGGAGCAAATAAATGGTAAAATGGCACTAACTAATGCGAGAAATTTAAAATAAGTTTCTAATTTTATTTTATTAAAGCTATAATTACGGTAAAAAAATAGGGAACCATTAGCCAAAAAAATCCCCTGCATAATGGTAATGGGAACATGACCATTATGAAGGACGGGCCCTACAAATTTCGTGTCACCTGGTGTAATCTATATTATATGCATTCAAAACAACAATCGATGCAAATGTTCGGTTATAGAGTCAACGCCGCTGCAGCGTATGTTGGTGTTTCCGAACAATAATAATTTTGTTTTTTGTGCATAAAAAACAGCTCTTATGAGTTTTAAAACCCACTGTGCATAAGCTTTTTAGGGGCGTAGCCAGGAATTTTAAAAGGGAGTGGGTAGTATGTATTTTTTAAAAAAAAAAGATGCTGCGGAAACATGATTTTAGGATTTACATATGTAAATTAAGTATTTTTGTAAAAATTGCAGTTTAAATGTGTTTTATTTTTTTTTCAATAAAACCTTTGACCAAAAAATACCCCCCTTAAATTTAGGCGCAAAATATTTTTGGATGGTGGGTTTTGCCCCCCTCCTAGCTACGCCTCGAAAGCATATGTGTATTAAAAAGTACAGACGTCATATTGGCGTATTTTGTTTTCTAAGAAGTTTTTTTCAAAACTTTAGCTTATCGCAGAATAAAAAACTAGTGATCTGTTTTTTAATAAGCAAAAAACTACTTAAATATTTTTTAATAAAATAAATACATTTTTCCCTTTAAAAGTTTCCATACCCTTTTAACTTTATTTATTGGCTATAATGTACAATTTATTTTATATCTTAAACTACGTTTAAGACACATTTCGTTGCAAAAAAAACTCAATAATTTCAATGCGATCTATATATAATTGTGCAATTATATCGCGTTTTACAGCCAAAAAACACAATCTCTAAAGTTTTTTTGCGTATAAGTGTGGTTACGGTTGCAGAAATCTAAAGTGTACTTGTAGAAAAAAAGAGAGGGCAATATGACTAATTCAAAGCCATCTCGAAATATGTTTAGACGAAAAGATAAATGTTAAGCGTTAAATATAATATACACTTCTGCTGACTGACTTTAATATTCTTTTCGCTTTAGACTGCATTTAAAATATGTAAAAAAAAACCTGTAAAAAAAACCCACTGCCAAATAAGAATTTTTATTTTGCAATAAAAAAAAATATCTCACTGTTCGTAAATACAGCCTATAGATTAATTATGTTGTTAGACTTGCAATTGATGTTGTAAAAGGTAACGATATATCTACTCTTAATTGATGTTATTTATGTTTTGTATTTGTTTTTAAAATGAAAATAAAAATAAAAAATTGCATTGAATTTACAAAAGGCATAATTATGCCATATTTTTTTGGCTAAATATACTAAATTTGGTACTAGCGACGACTGCACTTAACATTGTCGTTACACGCGCAAAAATGTTGCTTAAATAGCGCGCTGTGTGCAACCTGTGTATCGTTAATGTTTTAGCGGTTACCATGTCTCTGGCTAACTGAAAACGGTATATATACTTGGGTAAAATTTAACAATACAAGCCTGTAACAACTTACTGGTGTCTATAAATAAAAAACAACAAATACTAAATAAAACAAGATAAGAAAATACAAAACAAAACAAAGAAAAGAAAACAAAACAAAAGAAAAGAAAAAATTGTAATGATGTTAAAAAATCGTTAATAAATATTTTACAAAGTACCAAAACAGTTTAAAGCAATTATAAGCGTTGTTGCAACATCCAAACATGCTTTTGAAAAAAATTAATGGTTTTTTTTTAGTTAAGATGCATTTCACACAGTAGTATCCCTACTAATTTATTGTTCTGGTTACACAATACTGGCATATATGGAACCCCATAAAATTGCAACAAAAAATATCTGGTAAACTTAATGTTTGACTATTATGTAAATGACAGTTTTTTCCAAAACCATATAATCCTGTGTAAAAAATTGATTAGTCTCAAAATATAAGGGTATATGATAAGTAAATAAATCCTAAGAAAAAATATAGGACATAATATTTTTGTGTCTACTAACCGATCGTTACGTTTTTTTTTAGCTTTTGTGTATCTTTTTTTAAATTTTAAGTATAAATTCTTATAACATTCAAACATTGTTACATAGTAAAAAATCAGTACGTTTTTATATATTTACAATTTTTTTTGTAAATCACTTACAACTTTTATATTAAATATATATACTGTTTAAAACTAAATGCATTCTTCAAATATATTTTTTGTTATTATGAATCCTGTTGAGCCACTTTTTATCCATACCAAATTTTTTTTGTAGGGTTTCAAGTGGCAACTGTTGTTTTACCCCGCCATAAAATTCTGCAATCTAAGAATTCTACATTTTAAAATTTATTGTTTAATCTAACCATTTTGCAAAAAATGCGTTTAAAATGCTGAGTGTCGTCTTTACGGTTTACTTTACTTATATTGTTATGCATTTAAAATTGAATGCTTACAAAAAAATAAATCAAGATTTTACAAAAAAAAGGTGATAAACGGACCCAGCATTCCAATCGGTAAAAACGTACAATTATTGATATTGAAACGTAAAAAAGGAACAAATTAATATTTCGAGTATAATACTGTTACAAAATATCTATGCATACATTTATTTGTTATGGTAGATATTGCTTTTTTTAAACCATTAGCTTTTATCTAGATAAAACTCTCTGATTTTACATTAACTGCTTTGATCTTCATAGGTATAACAAACAGCTTTTGCTTCGGAAAAAAAAAAATACTTAAAGTGTTTAATTCGAGTCATTTTTAGGTTTTGTTTTTTGATTTTGGGATAAGGCTACAACAAATAAAAAAATACCTAGTTTCGTATAGATAAAAACAAAAACTGAAATTTAAAAGTTGTGATACGAACTTAAAAATTTTTATAAATCCAATTTATATACACTTTTTTGTATTTAGACTTGTAAAAGCCAATTTGCAGCTTTTTGTATTGTTTTCCGTAAAAATAGATGCACGGGTGCACTTTTATGTCAATAAAAAACTACAACAAAGTAATTGTATACCGATATCTATTGATGCAAAAACAATTAACTTTTATAAATATGTTCTTTTATTGCCCATGCTTATAAGGATCACATTGTTTTACACAGAGCCTCGTGTTGCATGTAAAAAAGCGATTTAACTGCAGTGAAGTTTCATCTGACATGACAGTATAATAAAGCGAAAATTACACACGTCTGCATTAAATGGGTATTTTTTGGTACTGACCCCAGTTTTTATGTACAAAAATACGGCTTAAATTTCAATATTATGCGGGTACCATATTAAAACAAAAAAAAATCATAAAGAGCCGAAAAAAATATTTTTATGTTTTTTAATCATTTCTGTTTTTCCTTAAATAGTTTTTTACGGCCATTAACATAACATACTAGTCAAAATACTTAGAAAAAAATAATGACTCTCAACAAAAAATCTTATTTGACAAAAAAATTTGAAATTTTTGTAGGCAATTTATGGTTTTTTTTTCTGCAATTACATAATAAAAGACTTCTGGGTATAACAAAAGCACGAAAAAAATATAATTACTATATATGAAATGTTTTGCTGTATAAAACGCGACAGCAGTAAACATATGGTGCAAAAAATAAGTGTCGGTCTTGTAAAAATAGGTTTTTAAAAACATACAAACAACAACAAATGTTGTAATAGCAAATAAACGCTCAGTGAGTATACCAAAACTTTTTTAAAACTGTTATACAATGCAATAACTAGTGACGATGGAATATTTAATATATTTAAAAAAATGAATTTTTATAATATATAAAAACACATAGAATAAGGCATTTTTGTTAATTACCTTTTTTAAATTTTAGCTTTTACGTAAATGCAGCTTTACCAAAGATACCTTATGAACTTATATTCCCATTTATGTTGGCATTCTGGTAGCAACACCACTGTTGAAAAAAAAATTTCTTCTACAAAAATGTTATTTTGCAAAAAAAATTACTTGGTCTATATGTATCGCAAATATTTTTCCGCCGGCATTTACCTTAATAAGGCAAAAAAACAAAAGTAAAAAAAAATTAGATATTTTGCGTATCAAACGTATCTTATGTTTTTCTACAATGTGTATAATCTTTTCCTTTTCCTTTTCCTTTTATAATATATATAATGTTATGTATCTTTTCATTTGTATACTAATTAAACTTTCATATATAAATTTATTACAAAAAAAAACGGACAGAATAGCTTTTTATTGCTTGCGTTTGCAACACTCATTTGTGCTTCTAGTTTTGTTTGTTTGCCGCCCTCTTTTTGTTGAGGAGGTGTTGCTGCCAGAAAGCGGCGTAGCCAGATGGCATGGGGGCACGTGATCCGCCTGTAAAAAAAATATAACCTGAATTTACAGGGTTGATTTTTTTGGGGCTTAAAAAACGCACAAAATATAAATTAAAAAAACTCATTTTTACAATTCTTTTAGTGTTTTTATAAAAATAAAATTAATTGGTTTCAAATTTGATGATGATTATGAATTTTTGCCCCTTCCTAAAAAAATTCAGGCTACGCCACTAAATGTAGGGTTTAAATACATTTATCTATAACGAATTTACTAATTGTTTTTTATAGTTTTATTGTTTTAAAAAATGAAAAATTTGTATTTATACAATAGAAATAAATATAATCACGAATTTTATAACATATATGGCTAAAAAAGACGAGCTTAACTTTTAATTGTATGTCATTATGTATTAACTGTTAAACATGAACTTTTTTCTGGCATTTTGCTATTTTATTTGCATCAAAACTCTAGTATATCTAATAGCATACGGCAGGCGCGTAGCCAGGAATTTTTAAAAAAAGGATTCTGTATTTTTTGTTTTTCAAAAAAAGCTTAAAAACATATTTTTTAATTCTAAATATGTTTTCTGCGTTTTTTGTACAACTTACAGGTTTTTTTGTTTTAATAAACATTTTATTTTCTAATAAAGACATGTACCGAAAAAGACCCCTCTCACATTTAGGCGAAAATTTTTTTGTGAGATAGGATTTATCCCATCTGCCCCTGAATCTGGCTTCTCCCTTGGCATACGGGCTACTTCCACTGATGCACAAATTTCTTATACTGCTAATAAACTTTTACAGTTTATATAAAAAGGGACTTTTTTAAGTACTTTTGAGTTTATACATTTACAAAAAATAAGTTCAAAAAGTTAAACGAAAAAAAAGGAAAAATACAAGGTTAATAATTTTCTAAAATACTGTATCGGATTGATTATAATAGGAAAAAATAACATTGACAGGAAATAGTGTGAACATATTAAGACGTGGGAACTGAATATAACAAAATCTAAAACATCTAAAATAGTACTTGTAATGTACTAATCCTAAAATGTATTCAAATGTTTTGCATAAAAGCCAACTAACATAGTACGAACAAAGGATTATAACTTTTGCTCGAATTAAAACGTTCTTTGTGCAAAATGCGCACAAATTACATACGAATTGACTTTATCAATATTTATACGAATATATTTTTTTATATTTTTTGATAGCCTAGACATGTTTTTTGTGATTACAAAATTGTTTTTGGCGTTTTTCCATTTAATATTCACAATACATAAGGTAAAACAAAAAGTTTAAAAAAAAAACAAAAAACTGCAATAAACGTACAAAATAATTTTTAAGAACTTTTCAAAAGTTTATAAACTTACAGCAATAGAATTTTACATGCAATAAACGGCTTATACTTTTGAAGACGCAAAAAAATGCATTCGCATATTATAAAAGATTTGCTTTTTTATTGGCTAATACACAAAAATATTGTATAAAAAAATATAAATGACATCTACAATAGCAGATAAAAATCTAGAAAAATACATTTTGTCTAGTAATTCAGATTAAGGCTTTCGGCAGGCGTCGAGGTGTCTAGTCTGTTTCAAAGACTTTTGTACAAGTTAAAGGGTGGATTTCAATTTATATATGCCAATACTTATAAAAGCATACAAGGGTATATTAATTCTATATCTACATGAAATCACATCTATATTGTCAATTTGTCTTTGCCCGTTTACATTTAAAGTCAATTTAAACAAATTTGTAAACCTAAAAAAGCTGACCTTCAATACTTTTCATGTTTTTTTTAAAGGCGTGCTTTAATTACTTGTGAACAGGCTGACGAAAATTAGATGCCACCTAATCGTATAAAATTTTTTAAAATATAGTATACGAGCCACTATTCTGTCGAAAAGACATAAAGAAAAAACGCTAGTCCATAATTAATTAGCCTTGGGGTGATCTGTTCACGAGCCTGCAAAATTAAGAGTGTTTTCCCTTGATTTCTTCGACAATGAGTAAATAAAGACATAGTGGTAATTTTTATATTTTTTATGCTTTAAATTACTCTGTGTATATTTAAACTAGTAATTCTGAAGTATTAAAAACGTAAAAAAATATTTAGTAGAAGTATTTTTTAAAAATAAACTGCTTTTTAAAACAAGAAAATTTTTTTAGGTGAAGACTAACTATGTAAGTTGTAACTTAGCTTTTTGTTTATCCTTTTTAAAGGTATACTAGGGATACTTAACTGCATTTTTTGCTCAATAAAGCAATCTTTTATAGATTTTTTCCAGTAAAAAACTATAAAGGCTGATATGTGATATGATAAAAGTTTATACGCGTGCTTCTTATAATCAACATAATATGTATATAAATTTGACGGATTGAACTTTTTCTATTTTTTGTGTTTGTGGAATGAATTTTTTTAGATGCATTTTTTTTATTTTAAATGAATTATTTTTGAAATTTGCAAAAGATACTTATGGTTGGGCTCAATCATTATTAAAAAATTGTTTTTAATGTTATTTTTATATCATAAAGTTTTTAATTCGTCTAGAATGTATTATTTAAACCATATTTTGTCTGTTAATAGCTTTTGTTAAGAAAATCACAGAATGACGAAAAAAGTCTACCAAAAGTAATTATTAATCGTAAATGAACTAAAAAAAACTTGTGTAGGATAGTCAGTGGCGCAACAAATGAGCAAATCAACAAAAAAATGCAATTATACAGTTCTAATTGATTTTTAAGGTATGTTAATGATTTTTCTGTTATAAAATTGAACAATTTTCGGCGCTGTGCCGGACCTCATGTTGCACGGTTTATACGGCTTGATAAATTTGTATAAAGAAAACAAGATATGTATATATTAAGTGCAAAAAGGCGATATTAGTTTAAAATAATTATTTTTTTCTAGTTTAAAAAATGTTTTATATATTAGTACAGCATATAAATATATATTTTTACTAAATATTATAACCCCTAGAAAATATCCTTTGCAGTTGTAAAGTATGTCTATTGCGCTCTTAATAGTTTTAAAACCTTACTTACTATGGCTTAAGCCCCCTGTGGGGGTTTTTACACAAAACCCTTATACAGCGCGCGACATTAAAAATAAGATTAAAACACTGGGTTTATGCATAAATCTTTTAGTTTTTTTATTTTAGGATTTTAACGTATAAAATCAGGTTTTAAACCGCGTTTTTTGTATTAAACCTAAAAACGGTTACAGTGCTGACTGCAGTTTTTATAAAACGGGTATAAGAAAACATGAGTACTGCGCAAGTTTAGTGCACGAAATATATCCTGAAAACAGAAAAGCGTTGCCAAAATAGTTATTGGTAGATCAGTTTACATTGATTGTAAAAAAATCGCTTCATGCGCATTGAATCTGCTATAAATTGATATAATCGTTTTTAAAAAAATAATCTGGCTTGTTATACTTAAATACGCAATTTTCTTTTGCTCACTTAACTTTTTTTTATTTTTTACATAGTAAAATATTACCAAAAAGTTAGAATTTGCAATTTGTTGTACTTTAAATACAAATAAGTTACTGGTCTACTTCATATTACTTATTTTTGGCATGACAGCAATATATAGACAGTACCAGGTGTGATTTTTTACACCTGTATAGCAAATAACTACCTGGGGGGAGAGGGGGAAGGGGGACCCTTGTCCTTCCAAACGGTTGTACACCTGAATTTAAGGGTGGTCAAAATTTAGGGGTAAAAATTTTGAGCATAACAACCCCTTGATTTCTTTTTATTTTATAACATAGAGAAAATATTTTTTTTCGATTCATTTTTGTCACGGAATTCATTTTTTACCCCTCATTTTATAATAACCCCTCACAAAAAAAATTTGCATATGCCCCTGTTGTATACCGTATTTTTTAGTGTCGTGGGCGTTAAATGTAAGTTTTTTAGCTAGTACTAACCGAAAATTTTTTAGAGGACTATAAATTCACATACCCAGGTTATATTTTATTATTTTTTATAAAATAGAAATACAAATACAAAGAAAAAATATAAATAAAAAACATAACTAACTGATATAATATATGGCTGTTGCTGGAATCCATGTATTTTACACCTAGAAATTGTAAAAAAGGAATGAAAAACGACATATAAAAAAACTTACACTTTTTTAAAGTAAATTGAAATCTATGCGTAGCACGTGTTTATTATTTATTTAAAAGAGGAAATAATCATGCTGGTTTTATGTATAAATATTAGAACTTACTAAGTAATTACTTCTAATAAATAAAACAAGAAATTTTCGTATCACTTAGGAAATGGCTTTAAAATTGTCCTATTTTTAGTGAATTTTTAAAAATACGAACCTGAGTTCGCAAAGCTGTTTATAATCTAAAAAGTATATTTACGCGAAAAATAAAATTTTTTACACCATAGTTATTTCGTTAAAAACAGGATTAAACCCAATACCAATGCAGAACCCCTCAATAAAAAACTATCGGAAGTGGTTCTTATTCGGGTAATATTTAGAGACCAATTTAAAGGAAAACCGGGTTTTTTTTATTCTTACTTGTCTGATAAAGGCGAACAAAAGTTTTTTTTTTTTTTTAACGCAGTTAAAAATGGATAAACAACACGAAAGTAAAAGATGAAACATAAGTAATTGGACAGGCTCGATTGCTTGCGCTTTTAGAAAAAAGCAATTATACATAACAAATTTTAATTTTCGAGTAGAATTACATCGTAAAGATTTTTTGGATAGATTTTGCAGAAATATTACGCCTACTGCCTGCTGTTTTTTGCTCATATGATAGTTAATGTGGCTTGCAATACAATAAACATGTAAATTTATATAACAATCGTGCGTATGATTTTAACAGCCGCTAGTATATCTTTGAAAAAGTACTGTGTAAACAGATATTCAAAAAGAGAAGGACATGTATATTAGAGGTTCTAAAGTTTAACAAAAAAAAAACAACTTGGCTTGCTATCTACTAAAAGTTTCTCGGTATAAAAAAAGATCAAAAAATTTTTATAGATAACACCAAAAATTAAATAGAAAATACACATTTTACATTTACAAAATTCTTTTTATAATCAATAAAATAACTGTTAATATATAATGCTTAGATCCATTAAATATATTGTCTACTTATAATGTTTTTTTTTGTACTTTTGTGTTGGATTTAATAGAAAAAATAATTGCTATTTGTATTATTGTACAAGCAAATATTTAAGCTATAACACAACACAAATTGTTTCTTTTTGCAGATATAGTATATAAGAAAGTTTCCATAAATTTAATGCGGACAAAAAAACAAATGCTTATATAATTTTTAGGCATATAATTATAATATCGTGCATTTATACTGGCTATTTGTATGTTTTACACATCGCTTTAAAAAGGCGTCGAACGACTCGCGCACGTTACAAAAAAATATAATATCTTGTCTCTATTAAAATGGTATAATGAATTTTTATCTATATAAATGTCGCTATCAATTCTTGTCTATAATGTTTGTTATTTGCAATAGCTTTCCTAAGTAGTATAACAGGTGTCTAAACATTTACCATGTACTTTTGTGTAAGTACACTGAATTCACTCGCGACTGCATTAATTTAACAATACTTCATTTTATTATATAATCTCAAATCATTCAATCTTCTAGAAAAACTCCTAGTGAAGCCTTGCTCTCATAGTGTAATGTATTCAACCTTTGTGGGTTTATTCTACTAAGTAAGTGCATTTTCCACAAACACATTATCATGGCTATTTTGTTTTGTCATTATCGGGCATGTACATTTTCTATAATTCGGCCTCTACGAAATAGGACAAGACAACAAAAAATACGATATTGATATTTATTTTACAACATCTTACTGTACCTAACCTTTTTTTATACAAAAATTAGATTTTGTAAATAATATGGTGTGAAAACAACGCAAATAAATTAAAACTGCAACATAAAAGACAAAAATAATACACTTTTATACAAAATTTGTTTAAAAACATAACTGTCCAGTTTTTGGGTATATTATGCCTAAGAAAACAAAAAAAAAACATAAGTTTGCAAGATTTTATATTGATTACCAGTATTTTTTAGTATATATAGCCGTGTAATAATCACTACTTGAAAATTAAAACTTTTCGTATTTTTATGTTCTCTTGAAAAATTTTTAATCTTAGTTCGCAATAAAGAGATTTTAAAGTATACAAAAAACATAAATATGCTAATAAAAAATAAAAATTGATTGTAACTTGTATATTTATATTTTTTAAAATGTTAATAATCAGACAAAAACAAATAAAAAAGGGTTATCGTTTTTTAAAAAGTTACTATAAATACGTTCGCTAAATATAAAAACTCAAATGCCTTCATTTAATTGTACTTCAAAGCATTAGAAACTTCTTACAATCACTTTACTTTTTAATCATATGCATATAAAAAAAACTTGAGATTTATTTATTCAATCTATTTCCTTATCGTCTATTCATTCACATCTTCATATACACGAACCATCCTAATTAAAGTGCACTAGCGCTTAGTAACCATTGTGGTGGGAAAACTCGACCAGCGTGCTTGATAAATACCTCCTGGGAAAACACCCCCACCTTACCTTTAACGGGCTTTGGTTACTTTTAGGGATGTAAATAAATTTTCCCATACCCAATTTTCCCTATCTTTATACCGGGAAAATTGGGAAGGGAAAATTGGGAATTTAAAATTAGTTGCAACTATTTTTATTTTTGTATAGTTTTTTATAAGATTTTTTTTACTCTTTATATAGAAAGACATACAAAAAATACAAAAAAATATTTTACATGTAAGTTTACAAATTTAGCGGAATTGCAAGAAAGGTAGTTTATTTCAAGAATCGTTCTACCAAATATTTATTCCAATACGGTTCAAAATAAAAGAGCGTTTAAAAAGTGCCAAATTAAAACGTAAGGATTTATACAAAGTCAAATTTAACAAATGCATAAAATAATAGGACTTTCTGTTTTTTTTAAGACTAGGGTTGTATGGCAAACATTTTATCCCAATTTTTTCATCATATGTACCGAAATAGTAAAAAAGTAATTTCGACTAAAAAAAAAGGATTTAGCTATTTTCGATAAATTTTTGCCTTATTTTGTCCAATAAAATGTTTTCCATGCATTTTTTTAATGTTTAAAAAAACAACTACAATATACCGTACAAATAGTTCGTCACATGATCGTTAAGTAAAAAAGCATTATTTTAAAACCATATAGTAAATTTTAAGGCGTCAAATTATCAGAGAATAAATTAGAAATTAATATATTTTTTAGAAGCGTGTCTCCGAAAAATATAAAATATTAAATTTATTGTAAAAAGTAAAAATAAACATATAAATAATACTAACAAAATACAATAAGTAGATCAAGAAATGGAAAGTTTTTCATTATAAAAGCATCAAGTTATATTTTAAACAAACACTTACGTACACAATTTTTTGTAAAAAAACCTCGTTTCTTATAAAGATTAATAGTTTTACACTTACGGCTGTCGCTTTACATAGCCATTTATAAAAATATTTTTTAGTAAAATATAAGTTTCAGTAAAAAATAGTGAAATACATTTTTTTATATGAGAACTAAATAATTACTCTAGACACATGTTTTAGCTACATATTAACTATCTCACTTTAAATAAATACACTGCCCTAATTATAATTTGAATTTTTTTATTCTTATATTCTCCAAAAATTCCCAAAATTCATAAAATTTTTTAGTTTTTTCTTGATTATTCGTAATTATGTCATTTAATAAATAAATTACCAATTTTTTACAACCCTAGTTACCTTATAAAGACAATACTTTGCCGTGGCAAAGCAAAAAAATCGAAGCGATAAATAATCAAATTTGCCCCGATGATATCATTGTGTTTTACCACCTGGCCATTAGAGCCCTCATATGCATATAAAAAAGGCACTGCGAACAAGAATGCAAAAGCACATAATTATTGAGTGTTTTATACTAGGGATCGAGGTTTTCACTATACGATACAGTACTATACAGTATAGTAAGTGGTTAGTAAGCGTATAGTATTTTTACTATACATTGTTAGTTTTTTTAAAAAAAACAAAAACATCAAAAAATATTGCCTATGATGTTATTGGATTTTTATATTACTTATACTCAATACAAAATAAGGGCCGTTTTAGACGCACTTAAAGTCTGTAAGTATTTTAAGTGAAAGTTTTTACGAACTTTAGTAAAAAATATTTGTGCTTAATCATAATGAACCGTATATTTATACAATTTAATAATGTTTTGCTAAAAAAATACAATTAAATCCCCTAAATTTGTTGTTTTACAACGCGACAATCACAGTGCAGTGAAAGTCCGCCAGTTAAAACAGATAAAAGTTTTTTATATGTAAATTTGTGCTTTTTGTATTTAAGATTTCGATTTAATCGTTTTTAAAAGATTTTTACTCACACATAATATTTACATGAAACGTCTATTTGCATTTATAAATAAAACTCAAGTTAAATCGGAATAAAAATATCAGGGTAACTTTTTAGGGTATTTAATTGCAGTTTTTGCAAAATTGGGGTGTGATACGAAATTTTTGATAACCAAATATTTTAAAAGATGTAACATAGAATGTCAAAAAAAAATACTTACACTATACACTATCCGGTATAGCGTATAGTAAGTGTATAGTAAACTTCTACTATACGGTATACTGCAAAACCCTATTTTATACAAAACTTAATCATAAAGGCAGCTGTCTCGAAAAAAAATATTTATTGCATATATATTGCCATATATTGTATGGCCATTACGGATGTAGATTCTTTTCCATATTGTTTTCATATTGTTTATTCTCTTTATATGACTATATGTAATTCTGAAAAGTGTTATTTCCAATTTACTATAAAGTAATGATTATAAGAAAAAATATGCAGATTAAATTAAAAAAAAAGAAAATAAGTATGTATCATATCACCTAAGATCAACCGAATTGCAGGGAAAACCATTAAGCTATAATTTTTTTGCATATGCGTATATAATAACCGATAAATATACAATTAAACGTATTTTGTATCTGTAATGTATTTATAATATTGTATTAATTTTAATTTTTGTTGTTAACTAGGTATCGTACCCTTCGAAAGTAAGGAATAAATTACAAAAAAACAAAGCCTTAAAAAATGTTACGGAAAAAAAGATATATCTTAAAAATAAAATATTTGCGTTATTTTTTTTTCGGTTTTATTCCTTATTTTTGGCAGGGTACGGTAACATCTATACATTAAAAAAGTTTGGACAGTAGCAAAAAACTTTTAAAGGGCCAAAACCTTGTAAAAATAATAAAATTAAATGACAAAAATTTGATTTTTAGGGAAAGTACCACCTTGTATATCGCAATACCATTGTGACCATAATAGACGGAGGGCTAAAAATTGACATTTTTTTTAGCCATACCATAACCGGGAGCCCTGTATAAAGAACCAAAACGTCCAAATTTACTTAATAAGTTTCTACTCTCAAGCAAAAATAAAATAGGTATATTATAAAGTGTTATTTTTACACAAAAACGGGCGCTCCTGTACTTTAGTATTCCATACATGGGGCTTGCAAAACTTTATCATACTGGAAGGAGTAATAATAGAAATAGATGATTCACACGAATTTAAAACCACTGCACTTATTATTATTAGTATCTCATTTTAGCCTAAATCGCGTGATATTGCTTTTGCTGTGTCTAATCCACAAAGATTTTAAGAAAAGTTTTGCGCAAAATGTACAATTATGGAGTAAGCTATAAAACATTATAGCATCGTTTCTATTTTTATCTTCCTCGATTTTGGTTTTTAGTTTTAATAATAAATAACGAACTAATAAAAGTCACATTATTAGAATATAACAAACATTGTAAGTTAGGATTAAAGAGAAAATTTAACAATTAAGTAAGTGAAATTATAAGTTTTACTTTTATTCATTCTAAAAATAAAGAACTTATAATTTCACTTACTTCATTGTTATTTTTTCTTTAATCCTAACTTATAATGTTTGTTTCATTTCAATAATGTGACTTTCATTAGTTCGTTATTTAAAACAATTGATACAAGAGGGATCAAAATAAATAAAAAGATATAATTTAATGCTTATATTCATTTATTAATATGATTTAATCTGCTGTCCTTTTTTTGTATTTTAGTAAATCCTTGAAAATGTCTTCTTTGGTGCTATTCAAAGAGATCTTTTCCGGATTTGAATTCCATAAAAAATAATTCCTAATTATCGGGCAAAACACCCTGTTTTGGCATGAATTTCGTTCTTAAGGTAAGTTCAGATGGTATTTATATTGTTCGTATGATCCCCATATTTGTTTTTGGCGTCCTCTGTATAAGGCACAACGTTGTGTCCAAATCCAAATGCATTAGCGGCTCTCGAGTATGATGCGTGCTATAAAAAAGCAGTAAATTTAACGCGAATTCGCCTTTTAAACAAGTCTTTAAAGGACTCAGACTTTTTTTAGTTGAATTTCCAAAGGGAAAAGTGTGTATTTTCTTCGAATCCCCCGACTAGAGGGCGGATTTTTTTAAAATTCTTAAAAAATATATATTTTAATAATGTAATATTAAATAAATTTTATGCCGTTGTCTCTTTATACTAGCTTATACCATTGACTTTCGTTTTCCTCCAACAACTTCAAAATCATTTTGAGATTAAATTGTCAGATCCCATAAAACGAAAATGAAGGAAGAAGAAAGGTTCAATAGAGAAAAACCTGCCCAAAAGTCAAAAATATACACCAACGATCCATTTAAAATAGTTTTGTCAGTTCTATCAACTTGTAGGGGCGCGTTTCATTATGATGAAGATATGTAAGTATTAAAGGACAGCAAGGTGCACGAAAACAGCACCACTATAGATATTGATACGTTTTTTGATGGATTGTGTTGTGTGAATACTATTGCATTTACTGAAGATATTGCTTATAATCATGAATTTGACAAAAATATAACTAGTATATGCAATCTTGAGAACAGTGTATGTGAACTAAAGCTTAATAATGCAAATAAAATGAAAAAAAGTCGAAAACTTTAAAGATGATAATTTACGCGTGACAAGTGAAACTGTGGCTACTCAAAATAGTATAAATATATCGGCGTTATTAAAATTTTGTGAAGAAAACGAGTATTTTGAATATAAAGATCAAACGAAGGTATATTGTAAGGATTGTAAAGAAGATATCGCGTGCAAACAAAATAGTGGAAAATGGAATGCGGTTAGCCATTCAACATTAAGAAAACATCTAAAATTTATAACTATATTAAATGAAAATAAAATTGATGCAACATTGCCAATTTCGAATGAGACACCAAAATTTGATTATGAATTATTAGAATGGATGATTAAAAATAATATACCACTTAAAAAGATATCTCAACGGAAATTTACTGGATTTCTGGAGAAACATATTAATATGGAAATAAAAAGTGAATCACAATATAGAAAAAATCTCCTCCCTGTATTTTATAATGATAAAACTTTTGCACATATCACAAAAACTTAGAATATGTCCATTTTTTCTTTTGTTTGATGGGAGCCCTGATAGCAACAGCCGTAAAATATATAACATTTTAATTGGAGAATTAACTGAAAAAATGAGTAAAAAACCGTACTTAATAAATACTATTGAAATTAAAGAGGGTAACGCGATATCAATTTACAACGAGTTAATATTTATTTTAGCCAAATTTTTAGATAGTCCATTAAATATGAAAAACTTTAGAGTTTTGATTAGCGATAAGGCTTCTGTTTGCATCAAAGTGGATAAATTACTGCGAAATAATTATCCTGATATTATTCATGTTACCTGCCTTGCTCATGGATTGCACAATTTCAGTGAATTTATTAAGAAAATGTCAAAAAAATGTAAAGAATTTATAAAATTATTTAAAACTGAATTTAACAGAAATAAAAAGAAGCAAAAAATATTTGCAAAAGCTACACATTTGAAATTTTACTACGTTACCAATTGATATAAGGTGGGGCATGTGGTCAAAATTTATTTGTTTTACATATGATTATTTCCAGGTGGTAAAAAATTGCTTGCAAAATATTATGAAGGTCTCTGATGATTGACGAAAAATGTTTGATGATAAAGAGTTTTAAAAAGAAGTAGAATTTATAAATGAGTATAGAAATGTTCCAGGTATGAATGAAAATTTAGAAAGATCTGATATGAAAGTGAATGATCAAATACAAATAATTGAGGATTAATGCCAACATATTCGATATCCAGAATATTCCACGGAATACGAACGAATATTTAGACGTAACCCTGGATATAGTTCTTTAAAAATTCTAATATCCTAGATTGTGGTATTGAAAATAGATGTTTAAAAATTGTCCCTTGGTATCAGTTTGGGTTGAGAGATCTTTTAATAATTACCGATATGTTTATAACGAGAAAAGAAAATCACTGACTGTGGAAAATATACAAATGTATTTATTTTTTTACTTTAACAATAAATAATACCTTTAAAGTCTTTGTATTCATCACTTATTACACTCTTTTTTGAATTTTGAGATTTTCCTTTTTCCTCAAAATTATTTGCCCTTTCCTCCATGGAGGAATCCGCCCCCTACCCCCGACAAGCCAAATTGCACATTCAATTCCATCGGGGCGAAATACATGGATTGGTGATTAATTTCCCTTGCTAAACAGTTTTATATCATACTGCGCTCTTTTTTCTTAAACACTTATATTATTATCGGCTATTGTTATATATTATATTAACATTTTCTTGAAATAAATATATTTTTTTATTCGTTTATTGTGCTATTTTAACTCGCCTGCAAAGTTACTGATATTTAAAGTAAAATTTTACAGTGGATGTTTCCTATTCATTTTAAAGTTGAATTTAGCGTTTAATGAAAGAGCAGGCAATTTGCTTTTGTTTTTCAATGTTTATTTAAGCCACATCTATAAACTAGATCCGTTTTATTCGCTCTTTTCATTTTTACTGTGATTTCTTTTGTTTAAGCATATGCATACGATGTTTTTCCGATTTTTATTGCTTAACTAGAAAGTGTTAAACTTCACTTTCATTATTGCAAATAGAATTTCTGACATCTATTATATGCATTTTTAGGGGTTAAAAAAATGAGTACTAAAGTACAGGAGAGCCCAAAAACGTGACTTGGCTTGCGCGCAATTACTTCTGTTACCAAACAGGCTCTTTTATATTTTTACTGGGTTTACGATAGAATAATTGTGTTCATTTTTCTATGCCTCCATGGCGCAATGGTTAGCGCGTTCGGCTGTTAACCGGAAGGTTGTCGGTTCGAGTCCGACTGGAGACGGGTCATTTTTTACATGCTGCATAAACACTATTGCAGGGTTGCAAATTTTTGGTCAATTATTTTTGAGAGATGTCAGCGCCAGGGCTTCCGAAATACTTATGGCCATACCCATATATGGCTATATAATATATGCAATATATGGGGAAATGATTTTCCATATTTTACCATATGTCTATTTTTTGACAGATTTATCAAAAGAAGTTACTGCAACATTTTTTTTCAATTTTCGTGAATATAACGTTGTAAAAATACACGCTTTTTCGCAATCAAAACTATTGCTGATTAAAATTGAATTGTTGAAATAGTAATGCAAATATATCGTAATTTTACAAATAAGATAAGTAAAACTGTGTTTAACCGATATTTTTCTGTATAAATACATTATGAAACATACCAATCTAGTTGGGATAAACTTTAGGCTATTACATGTATATTTACTTTCTCAATTTAAATACACTGTAATAGGTATTTAAAGTAAAATTATTGAAAATTATTTTTTTTCTTATATTTTGCTGCAATAGTTTTGGAATGAAGTATATATAAAATATAAGTTACAAAACATTGCGTGAAAGCTATATAATTAATATAAATAAAAAAATAGTAGCCACAGAATACATTTTTACATTGCATTGCATTATTTTTTATATTGAAATATTTTCTTTGTTTTTGTTTTTGTAAATATGGATGATTAAATTTTGAAAATTGCATTGTAAAGTCACAAAACAGCAAAGTAAAAAATGTAGCTTTTTTTCTAATGCGTCTTTTGCATTGATTTCAGATATGATTCCATCTTTGTACAATAAAATTAAACGTAGGCACATTTTTTTAACGTTTTTTTGAATTTTTTCGGTGAAACTTTTATAAATCAAGCCATCTCTTAAAACTTATGTTTTTGCTGTTTTTGCTCTTTTTTTTAAAATTTCGAAAAAGCATTGCGGCGTGAGATATGTGAAGCATTTAAATTTGCAATCAAAAGCAGAAAACTACGTATAAAGCTAGGACCGATGTATTAATTATAAATAATGCAGTTTATATAACCAATTATTAGGTTTTTTCTTTCATATATGGCCATTATGGGTAAACTATTTTTCCCCTTCCATAATATGGCCATACAATATTCGGAAGCCCTGGTCACTGCACCGCACCTTGTTTAAACAGCGCATCCGCATTGGTGCGCACTCAGGTGCGATGCAGCGCAGCTGCGCGACTTTCAAATAGAAATATTGCTTCTTCAGTCAGGTTTTTTGTAGAAATAAAGCCGCAACATAAAATGCACACTTTTATTAAGTGTTTATATTTTTTTCAATAAAAGATCAAAAAAAAATTATATAAAATCCTACTGACTCAAGGTTTCGCTTATAACTTCGCGTACAAACTTAAAAAAAAACAAAAAGACGGCCTTTAAAAAACGGCGTAAACATGCCTTATTGCCGGGCTCTCTTATTTAGTAAATCGGATACAATTTTAGTGAAAATTCCTAAACGAAGTTTTTAAAATCCCTAAATAAAATACTAATAGATTGTCTTGTAATCAGTTTTTTTTATTGTTGGTAACACTGATGAGATGAATCAATGCGATCAGAAAATCCCGACCGTCAAAAATAAATAATATTGGCCGCTATATAGCAGAAATCATTGTGAATAGGCTTTCGAACCATATCACATAACCATAAAAATCTAAAAATACATTAACTAATATTCAATTATATTTACAGGATTATACAATTTATTTGAATACTTAATCCTACTGTTGAATGCATTTGGCTGCGGTTAGCTTATAAAATCAACATGACTGGGTAAATTATTAATATATCATCGAATGAAGTAATGCCTGCTAAGTAAAACTTTAGAACAACAAACTAAACTAATAGTATGTAATAAAAAAGGCAGAAGGTATTTTTTATACCGCACCGTATTTTTTAAGTCTATTGTGTACTATCATGCTAAACAATTTGCATTTTGTATGCTTTGTACAGTGTAGTTAAACGAAATTTCATAAAAAAAACTTGCGCTAAAAATGCAGTTTTGGATTTAAATAATTTATTTGCAGATTTCTCAGTTAAACACGGGTTTTTCTATTTAACAAATACTTAGCTGAACCTGCAATACTTATCCAGTTCATTTTAACTTGTTTTTAAAAATTGTTTTATTAACCAAAAATATGATATGTAATGAAAATCCGAACTTTTGTAAATTTGACGAAAAATTTGTATAAAAATGATATTTATTGACATTGTGGTTTTACGTGTTATGATAATAACAGTAATATAATAGTACGCTCAAAATTTATTAACTAGTTTTCTTATAAATTTTATAACAGACAGTATAAATAATTTTTCCATAACTACAGGCTAAAAAAACAAAGAATTCAAATGTGCACTAAAAATCCGATTTTAAGATATTTTTGCTTACTATTTAAAGCTTATTTAGTAATTTAAGTAGGCTTAATAAATAAGAGCCCCCTGCTTAATGCTATAGAAAAAACCACATTTCCTCTCTATGTCTTTTTTTTTTTATTTTCCATGCCAAATGTTTTTCGTTTAAACACTACGGTGTATTAATTTAGAGACATTATTCGGGATATTTGTTTTGCGTGATTTAAAATATTTTTTTAATGACTAATTTTGCAAAACATACAAAATAGTTTATATTTTTTTAACAACAAAATAAAAAAAGGTGCGGGTGCGCAGATGAGCCCCGCACAGATAAAAAATGCAAACCCGCACTGCATAGCACCAGCAAAAGTGCGGTGCGCATCTTTGGTGCGCACTGGCATCTCTGATTATTTTCTACCCTATACCAATTACTTTTAAAATGACCAAATCGAAAAATAAGGATAAAGTTCAAAAGGATAATATATTCTTTTGCATGCCAAAAAATCACACAGAATTGAATTGATACACTTTTCTATTTACAATACATAAGATATCTTTTTTTGATATATATATAACGGTGTATTTTTAATTGAAATACGTTAGTGGATATAAGCAAATCTCGATCATCGTCATTGGAATTACCGTAATTTCCCACAAGTAAGAAACCCTACATAAAAAAAAGTTTACTCAATTCTTTTATCGTGTTCAAATAATAGTTTATCCTACATTTTTAAGGCTGTTATTTTTTAGTATCCCGTTTCTTACTTTCGGGAAACTACGGTAGTAAATACATAAACATATTACTAGAATATAAAAATTAAATACTCATCTCTAAAAATTAAGTCTTATTCACTGATTGCTTACTACTTTGATGGCTTGTATATTTTTATAATAACATATTTTTTTTTTCGTTTTTTGATAATGGTACCAGTAGGGCTGAGGATCGAGATTCGAATCCTATACGAATCTTTGAAGAAATATGCAGGTTTTAAATCCTGGTTTATCAGGAGTCCAAATACCTTACACCAACCATATTTTTTTGAAAAAGTATAGATTAAATGACTTAAGTATATTTTGTATAGGTAAAATGTTATTATCCGGCCCGCTATATATTAGGACTTTTTTGCTTTCATGGGAAAGACGCAAAAATGATGCCTTATGTTTACAGGAGAGCTGCCGTTAAATACACTTGTACAATTTACTGTTTTTGTACGCTATGTGCATGTATTGCCAAGAAAATTTTACAGTGGTTTTTACGTCCGTAAAACTTTTATGTTTAGTAAAATTTTTGGCATTTAATTTTTTATCCGATTTTTTTTTACACTTTCTCGTCGAAATCATACCTGTCATACTAATTTAAAGTTGTAGTTCATACGGGTTTAAAAATCATGTTTGTCACAATTTTTAGGGATTCAAGATCGGATTCGAATCTCAATAAAATTTAATAAAGGATCAGGAAATCAGATTCAAGATTCGAACCCCTAACCCGAGTGACTTTCTTAGTCATATCTAGTGCGAACCATAAATTTAGAAAAATTATGCAGAGTTATGCATTTAAAAAAAAATCTGCAGGATTCTGCATTTAAAAAATTATGAGTTATTCTTACATTCGGGTGCCCCATTTAAGGGACGATAATCCTCTATCTTGGTTAAAAAAATATACTATAAACAAATTAAATAACAAAAAAAAGTCAAAGTACTTGAATTAATCAAAGACTAGAATAATAAAGCATTTATAAATAGGGCCCTCAAAATCCACGGAAGAATATTTGAAAAAATACGGAAACACGCTTAGACACGGATGTCGCCTAATATGC